>JAQFYB010000626.1:0-47764 GCA_034694085.1 Pogonognathellus longicornis
TGAAGATTAGGGAATATGAAATATGGTAAAAAATTTATTTCCGAGCTCACCAATTTAAATATTACATATTTATATCAATGCTGTGGAAGCATAGCGTAGATTTAAATATTACGCATGTACAATATACCTACGTATCACCTACGTATAATATTATCAATCAGGTATGAGTATGATTCCACTCGGGCAATTATTTCAAAATAATTTAAAATAATTTTGTAAGCATTACCGACGCGGGAAAAAATGACCATCTAATTTGAATATAACGATAATAGTATTGAGAATTATTATTATTATTGCTATCAATTATTGTACCCCATAGTAAATTATGATAAATATATGTGTCTTTTTACACAACGCAAAAGTTGTTCGTAAACTTTGTTATCTGTTATAATATAGAGCGGATAGATGTTTACGAAAAACTATGAAAATATTTAACCTCTATTTAATTAAGGCCAAAATATGTATTTAAAATTTTAATATGGTTCAAAGTATGCGTGCGTCAAAAAATTTATAAAGCGTACCTACTGAATATTAAACTTGAAATTAGAAAAATTAGGTGAACTCGTACTTTGTACTTTAGGAAAATAAATGTATTTCAGTATAATAAACTTAGGATTTAGTCGGTTGTTTGTTAGTTGACATTCTGTCCATGCGGCAGTAAAAGACTCAAAGTGACAGTAGAGGCCCAAAGTAACAGTAAAAAACCAAAAGTGACAGTATAAGAACTAAAGTGACTGTAAAAGACGCAAAGTGGCGTGGCAAAATATTATTATAGAGACAAAGTCAATATTTTAGATAGCAAACCCAATTTAAAAGTAGGAGGATTTTTAAAAAAACCCTGTACCAAAATGTCGAAATGTTATTGTAGGTATGTATTTATTAAACACTCAAATAGTTTTACTATTTATGAATATTTGGTCCTTCTAATGATATGAATGTTGTAGCCCATACGAGACCGTATAGATCTGTGGAGAAAGAAATAAAAGATTTGGAAGAAAATATCCGCTCTTTGGTAATAATAATAATATATTCCGCTCATTTGTAATATTAATAGTACCCTTAATTGTTTAATTTACAATTTTATCCTCCCTACCCCTACAGATATCGTTGACATTGAAATTGCAAGTAGTGGTGATGCTTATAAACCTGTCCAGTTACCAACCAATAATAAATTATAAAACCTTAACTACCGTCTGGATACTTGAGATTTGTACAGTCGTTCAATTTTAAATAAGTGTGAATTTAAATTAAGTATGTGGAATTAGGATTAACTTACACATGTTACTTGATTAAATATTGCTTAATAGTAGGTTACTGGAGCACAGCTCAAGGGTTGGAAATAAATACATTATCCAGTTGACACCATAGGTCCTACCATCCCAACCATTTCCCCAGCCACAACCCAACCCATCCCCGTTGGCTTGGTTGGGGAAGCTAATTTGGTTGGGCTGGCTGGGATGGGATTGAACATTTGGATGGATTAACTGAGTTGATTTGGAAGGGCCTATATATAGTTCCTATATGACTTAGG
The DNA here is from genome assembly GCA_034694085.1 of Pogonognathellus longicornis. Lineage (NCBI taxonomy): Eukaryota > Metazoa > Arthropoda > Collembola > Entomobryomorpha > Tomoceridae > Pogonognathellus > Pogonognathellus longicornis. The sequence goes on from JAQFYB010000626.1 coordinate 1,532, forward strand.
TGTGTGTTATAAGTTATTATAGTTGATACCTTGACAAAAGACACTCTTGCATGAAGACATATTTTAGTATATCGCAATATGAAAATTAAAAAAGTTTAGACGGCGTTTTTCGATAAATAACTAATTGCATACAAAGACCTTTACTTAAATATATATGAAACACATTATAGTTTGAAAGTGTAATGTTTATCATTACACGGAATTTCTAAATGAGGATTTTCAGGGGCTCCGACGAAGTAAAACAATACATATCATTTATACTAAATGTAAGTTCCTTACCAAGAATGAAGAATGGGATTATCCTAAGCATTCGTGCTTTGCGATATGCATTTACTAAACTAGAGTATATTTAACCAATGATTGTTTTAAACAAATACATGTACAAGTGCATTTAGACCTCATAATTGCTGAAATAAAATTAACAAATTTCATACTATCATTTCAATTTTAGGATCGGCAAAGGTAATACAAGTTTTAGGATAAGTAAAGTTAATGTCAGTTTTTGAATAGACTCATAGGGGTGACTCAGGGATAGCTGGGTTTTGTAGTAGTAATTGGTTGGGCTGAATCGGTTAGGTATAACGTTTTGGAGGTTTGTTTGGTCTGGCTGGGTTATTATAGTTTTCCCCAGCTTTTAAGCTGGTTGGGTTGGGATGGGCATCAATAAGTCGCACCTATATGATTGACTCACACTATATTCTCTGTACGCATCGATCACAACCACCAGTTCAATTTATTGTAAGTTCCAGACCAGATCAGATCAGAAGGAGAATACACAGGTAATATAATAGTACAGTAGTAACAGTAGTATGTATACAACTTTTCCGAATGCATAATCGCTTATAGAAGTTCACATAATATTTGATACGTAGATTTTCCGTATATTCCGCCCATGTTGTATGTGTACATTTTAGAGGATTTTTAATTGGCCTTTAAAATAATTTTGGTACCTGCAATTAAATTAAAATTTCCAATAACACTTTAAAAATGTAATAATTTTAAGTGAATAGTAAAGTTGTTGAATAAGATTCTTTTATAGTATTATAGGTACCTAATTGTATTTTGAAGATGAGACAAAAATACCTACCTACATTTCCCCAGCATTTCCCTGTATCGACAAAGTCATATAATAAATGTTATAGCTTGAACGCTTGAAGTATATTGTTTCATGGAAAGCTTGAAATCAAGCTTATGAGTATTGTATCCATCACTTTGCAAATGTGATAAATTAATATTTTTATAATTCCTAACAACTATTCGTTTCGTCTTATATCATAAAATATCTTAAATTGAAATGAAACTATTTATAATATATCATTTAGCAATCCATTCAAGAAGCACTAAAATACAAAAGACTCAAAAAATGGCCACGACTTCTATGTCTATTATTGATATAATTAAAGCTAAAAGAGATAATCGGGAGTTAGCAACCACTGAAATTCAATTTTTCATTGACAAATTAACATCCGATAATGTGAAAGAAAGAATTCACGACTCTCAAATTGGTAAAATAAAATATTATTACACAATATATAACAATATTATACCATAAAGCTTTTATCAATAGTTTGATTATATTTAAAGTAGGCACTTAATGAAATGCAATGATATTTTCATGTAACTAATTTGTAGGAGCATTTCTGATGGCGACTTATATAAATGGAATGAGTTCACAAGAAACCGCTACATTAACCAAATCCATGGCATACTCTGGTAAGATTGTAATATTATATTTTATCATTTATCTCGTAAAAGATTAACGGTGAGTCAGGGTCGTATTTGGAGACATGGCATTGGGGAACGTGCTCCACTAAGAAAAACAGCTTATTGGTGGCCGACGCCACGGTTTCAAATTAGAATTTTCCCTTCACTTTCTTAATGTCCCATCACCCAAAATGCTTGTGCCTTATCTTATTATCCTAATCGTAAATATGGCATTGCCTTATAGCAATTTATACTAAAGAAGTTTTATTAATATCTGCAGCCTCTTATCGTTAGATTTTCTATTCTTTCACATTTTAATTTATGTTCTTATATTTTGTATTAGGTTTTACATTTGAATGGCCAGCGGAATGGAAAGGCTCAGTGGTAGACAAACATAGTACTGGTGGAGTTGGTGATAAGGTAACTTATTTTTATTACTTGTCTGAATGACTAATAAAGTCTTAAGTAATAAAATCTCTCTAGCCATACAAAATGGGTATGCTATAAGTAATTGGACAGGGTCGTATACAAAAATTGAGGCCTCAATCTCGTTAGGGCGTACAAATGGGGAGAATTGAGACAATTTCGGCCAAAATCAATGTAAAATTCACCAATTTGGCGCGTCACTCGAAAAATTTCAGATTTTTTGCACTTTTATTGCAAAAAAAAATTTGTTGAGAATCGGGAGGCAGGGGTTGCCCTCCTGTATATGAAAGCCACGTCGTTGTATAAATACATTTAATCCATTATTATCGTTGCATATATGTACTAATCTACAGCATTTCCTCTACTTTTAGCCCTGGCTATAATTATGCTAAATGGATGTCAAGGGGGGGGGCTATAAATAGAGAGGGGGCTACCATTAAAGGGGAGCTATTATTTATAAAAATAACAAAATTTGCCTTTTCGATTTGAATTTAAAATCTCGTTTTATCCACTTTAGCAGCCTGTAATACAGTTAACTGAGACACTTCATTACGGAGGGGGGCTACCATTAGAGGGGGGCTATAATTATGCAAAATGGACTTCAGGATGGACTATAAATAGAGGGGGGCTACTATTAGAATACGGGCTAAAATTAGAGGAAATACGGTATTAAAGAAAATAACGTTATAATAATATAATGCTCATACAATGAAATTATGCATTACAATTTATCAAGCTGTGCTTGGCTCAATTATCCTGACTAGGCAAGACAAGCACGCACAACGGCACAACTCGAGTTTTTTAAGAATATGCATTTTAAGGATTTGTAAAGAGATCATGCAGCATCTCCCTGATAACATACAGATTTAGAGATTTGCCATTCATAGATGTAGTATATGATTTCCAGATATCTTTGATACTTGCCCCTGCATTAGCGGCTTGCGGTCTGAAGGTTCCCATGATTTCAGGTCGAGGACTGGATTTTACAGGCGGAACTTTAGACAAGCTGGAGTCCATTCCTGGGTTTAATGTTTCTATCTCAAAAAATGACATGAAAATTATTCTTGAGAAAGTGGGCTGCTGTATTGTTGGTCAATCTGAGGGCATCGTGCCAGCAGACAAACTTCTCTATGCTATACGAGACACCACCGCTACAGTTGAAAATGAAAATTTGATTGTGGGTATGTCAATGTTAATTGTAATTTTATTTATTCTATTCTATACACTTGTTCACATCATATAAGTAAGAGATGTTTTTAACAATAATGACTTTTAAGTAAGTTATGTAAAGCTTTCTAATGGAATTTATTGATTTATCACTATTTGTAAAATGGTGTTACTTTTTGTGATAGCTTCCATCATATCGAAAAAGGCAGCAGAAGGGTTAGACGCCTTAGTTTTGGATGTTAAAGTCGGAACGGGAGCTTTGATGAAAGAACTCACGACGGCGAAACGTCTTGCTACAAAATTGGTAATAAATACCCATTTAAAAATTTACAAGATCCATATTCTTATATAAGAAATGTGGATCATACGTGTATCCGTGTATGCATGGTACATTCAGAGATGCACAAAGAAGGTTAATTTTAAGGGCGAATATTAAATATGTTTCTTCTAATAGTGTATTTAGTACTTGCTCATAGTAAATTAAAGTTTCGAATCTTGCACTTTCAATAGGTAACCGTGGGAAATGAATTTGGAATGAAAGTTACAGCCTTAATTACTGATATGAATGCACCGTTGGGGAAAGCAGTGGGAAATGCACTGGAAGTTGCAGAAGCGATCGATACTCTGAAATGTGATGGGTCGGATGATATTCTTGAACTTGTCTACTCGTTAGGTAAGATTTATTCCTACTCCATTTTTAATAAGTTTGTCAAAAAAGAAAGTTTCTGTACCTACTAGTCTATTTGGAGGGGGCTCGTTGCAAAGTAACTATTTAACTGTGTAAGTATATATATATGCATATATTACAAATACTATCTCAGTTTGAATTGTACATGGTTGTTATATGATAGGTTGTCTATTAGTTCGCTCTAGTGAAGATTCAAGTTTTTGGTAAAAAGTTTTATATTACATTAACTACACATAATCATAGAATGTAGATTACCGTACTCGCCGGATTACTAACGCATGAGTTATACATTTTGGCAGAGTTGTTTTAGGAACCTTACATACGTAATATTGATCCATATGAAGAGTTATTGTGAACAAATTATCATTATTAAATATGGGGAATTATACATTGGGAAACAAAAAATACAACCTTACATGCATATTATACCCCTAATGGGGATTTAAACGACATGTGTCACTAATCCGGCGAGTACGGTATATACCCAACTTTATATATTTTGTGCTTCCGCAATACTATGAAGTATCAATCGAGGCAAAGAGTTTCTTACATCATTACAGAAAATATTTTTACACACTTGAAGTTTGAAGGATTTAAAATTTTAAAACTGCATTGCTGAGCAATTTAGGTTTTGAGATGTATTTTTAGTTTTCTGAGCTGCCATAATATTTATTTAACTATCTAAATGACATTGTTTTTAAAATGGTAGGGGGGCAACTTATGGCTTCAACAAAACACGCCAAGAATGTCGAGGAAGGAGAAAAACTAATAGAAGATTTCATCAGAAACGGTTCTGCTTTGGCTAAGTTTAAGGAAATGCTGGTAGCACAAGGAACTCCTGTCTCCATTGCTGAAGAATTGTGCTACGGAGATAAGTGGACTCATTTACCCAAAGCAAACACTATAACACCAATACAAGCAACTGAATCCGGTATTTGATATTTGTAAAGCATTATTCTAGCAAGATAACCTTCTTCCGATTTCCAATCGTTGTTTGTTTGACCGAGGCTACCCGTTTCTGCAGGATTTGTTGCTCAGATAGATGCTTTGCTTATTGCAAAAGTTTGTCATGGTTTGGGATGTGGAAGGAGCAGACCTGACCAATCGGTGAAGTATGAACCGGGAGTTATTGTGTGCATCAAGCGAGGTCAACCAGTAAATAAGGGTGACACCTTACTGAAAGTACACCACGAAAGCGATTCCAATCAAGAAGAACTGAAGTGGATTAATCAACTGACAAATGCAGTGAAGATTGAACAAAAGGCACCTACCATCCCTAAATCCCTTATCATTGAAGTTATTACATAGAGACTAGAAAGGTCATGACCCTATATTTTACATTAAAAATTGACTTTTACAATTTTTCGCACAGTAAAAAATTTGATTTTTTTTGCCGCGAATGTAAACTTTGAATTTCAAAACTACAAAAACTGTTGTTGGCTATTACTACGGACTACCCATTCTGAAAATTGCAGCCAATTTGGTTGAAAAATGACGAAATGGCAGCCCGCACAAATTTGGACCTATAATACACGCCCCACCCCCTACATGGGGAAAGTCGAGAAACTAACTTCATGAAAATTATATGTGGACCATGGGCTTTTAAATTAAGTACAAATCAGTTGTTTTGGGAATGCGAATTTTTTCACGGTACGAAACGTAAAATATAGGGTCTCATATAATATTGATCGGACAGAATTATATGATAGTGGCCTCTCTAAACTCGTTGTGTGTATATATTGTACTGATTTATGTTAATCAGTCTTCAGATTCTCAATAAAGAAAATTAATGTAATTGGAATTAATAAAATATATATATTTTATATTACTTCCACCACAACTAATTGACTTCTTGAACCATCATTGAAGGTTGCATTAAAAATATTAAAATCGTATTAATTATAGATTAAGCATCAAGATTTCCATTGTAACGTGCAAAACTAAAAAGTTAATTATCTATGCAACATCAAAATAAAAGTTTGATAGTTTCACTAGATATGTTCCGATTTGAAAATCACATTCCAAAATGTGGTTTTTCAAGCCAAACAAACACTTAATTGTGCACTCATGAACAATCACATAAAATATTAATTAATATCAAGTTTCCTGATTCCAGTTCATTGATTCCAATTTACTCATTCCTGTTTATTGATTCCAGTTGACTGTAACTACGACGGCAAATCAAAAAGAACGTAGCATAATGTATAGGATGAATAGGATTCAATGTGATTAAAAAAACTGAAATATACATTTTGAAGAGCAGGTCGTTTCATATAGTGCCACTGAGACATTTAACCAACCAACGCTTTCACTGCAACTTTTTCATCTTCATCCCCCAAAAAAACCATTCTTCCTCTTACTTAAAATTTTTCGGGAATAGAATACCAATACTGTTTTAATTTCAATGAGCTGTAACTTTTCAAGCTGTAAACATAGCCAGCTAATTCGGCATTTTTGAGGAAGAATTCATAGAATGCTACAAGTTTCATTTTACCTACATAGAAACCTTTTCCTTTACTGTGGTTGCGGAAAGAAGCTAAATTCAGAGCTGGAAGACTGACTGAGATATGTTGTGGTAAATTCAAGTTGCCTTGTTGATGACGGCAGAGATGATAATATTTAATAACAATATTTTCCTAATGTTAATGACAGAATAGTTGATAGTATTAGTCATCCGTTAGTTGTTGTGCTATTAACACCTCTCAGTTAGTCATTCTGCTACTCAATCTGTGACAGTTTTAACTTTAAAGATTTTGAACCGTGATTTGGTTGTAAATTATTAGCAATTAACGTATCAGTGATCAGTAGTAATACGCGACAATATTATTATCATATTCCGTTCATTCCTGGCTAACAGCTAATAAATTTCAAATTTGACTGATATAAAACAATAATATTATATACTATCAATATCAAGTATATTTGCAACACACAGCTGATTAGTCATCACAATCTTCAATCATGGAGTGGCTGTTCGGACGTCGAATGACCCCGGAGGAGATGTTGAGAAAGAATAAACGCGCTTTGGATAAGGCAATACGTGATTTAGATAAAGAGCGAGTACAAATGGAACGTCAGGAAAAGAAACTGATTGCTGACATTAAGAAAATGGCTAAAGACGGACAAATGGTAATCAACGAAATCCTAAAAAATATACTAATTTATTTAGTCAAAACAAAGGGGAGACATTTTCACAAACAACGAATAAAATTTCAAATGCTTTTTGGTTTTAAGTGTTACCTTGAAAATATTTTTTCAGGATGCCGTTAAAATAATGGCCAAAGATTTGGTCCGTACCCGTCATTATGCCAAGAAATTTATGTTGATGCGTGCTAATATTCAAGCGGTTGCAATGAAGATTCAAACCCTACGATCTCAAAATGCAATGGCAGAAGCAATGAAGGGAGTTACCAAAGCCATGCAGAACATGAATAGGTAGGTAAACTAATTTTAGGAGCTGAAATTGTGGAAATTAACTTTACATTAATGAATTGGAATTTTCAATGTATGGATTTTGTTCTGGAAACTTTTAGACAGATGAAACTCCCACAGATTCAGAAGATTCTTCAAGAGTTTGAAAAGCAGTCAGAAATTATGGATATGAAGGAGGAAATGATGAATGATGCTATGGATGATGCACTGGGAGACGACGATGAAGAAGAAAGGTAGCTGATAATATATTAGTAAAAATTGTACGGTGGTTGTTTTTTGTAATTTGTTGGTTCGTCCAGCAAAGGATATTTTCAGAGAAGTAGCAGATTTAAATCTATACCTGGAACTGTTGTTATTTTGTTTGTTATATTTGTTTTCTTATGTTTTTACAGTGATGCGGTCGTTTCACAAATATTAGATGAATTAGGCCTTCAGTTGAAAGATCAACTTTCTACACTTCCTGAGGCCAGTGGCGGATTAACTAACCCTGCATCGAAACAACCCGTGGCAGCAGCAGTTAGTGACGCCGATGCTGATTTGCAGGCGAGGTTGGACAATTTGCGACGAGAGTGATTATTGCAAATACTATAATATTTTCAGTTTTTTAACAAACTCTCCAAATTTACTGTTTTATGGTAAACACCACACGCCCAGTGTGAAACGTAAGGTGGCTACTATATTTGTGTTTATACGAACCTTATGAATTATATTTGTACAATGTAAGGTTTCTTGTGCTAGGTAACATTAATATAATATGCATAATTCCAAGCATAATGAATCCGTAACCAATAAATAACGCAATTAGGTACATTTTGAACCGATCAATAAAATAAAGTAATTAATATAAAAGTGAAATATCTGTATATGACGTTTAAACATTGTATATTATGCAATAATGTTGGAAAAAAGGCATCGTAAACCCATACTCTATGATCAATTATGTGGCACAAGGAAAATCAATAATAGTTTCCAGACTTAAAATGTAAGCTTTAACGTAATTAACATTTTGTTAGCTATTAAATTAGCATAGCTCCTTGAAAGATAACAATATAAACTCTATTTTTCAGGAACTCGAATCCTACATTTGTTGTTTGAAAAGCTTTAAATCAGATTTATTACTATTACATTACTTACCTTCAACATACATTTGTTTCATAAACAAAATTTTCATTCACCCCTGTTTTATTACTACTTTATGATTGAATTGTAATCTAAGCTATTAGTAATTTAATCAGTTGCAGATTAGTTGATTGAGATATTTATTATGCATTATTAGTCTTACTGACACATATCAAACTGGGGAGTGTATGCGAGGTAATTTGAATCACTTGTTCTGTAGAAAAGTGAGTACTGAAACGAAACATCACAAATAAAATGGTGACATTGAATACTAATTTTCAAGTCTGCATTCACATATCTAATGAGGTAGGTAGCTCAGAGATAAAAATTCTATTACCTACCCCATAAAAATTACTATTATCCTCACTCATTCCCTAGAAGAGAACCCTTAGTTGTTATATAATACACTTGGCCAACCGAAATTGGATCATTTAGGTTAGTATCACTTTTTCTTGCACAATGCCAATTTTGTGAATCTACCATCACCAGGGGTGTATCCAGGTCCCACATGGGGAGGGGGCTTGAGCAGACCTTTGTTATATATTTCAATTTTTCGCGCGCAACGCGAAAAAATTTACCATATTTATGTCAAAATTAATTAAACAAAATTGCGCGTAGCGAGAAAAAATTTACCATCTAATATTTTCTCTTTTTTGGTATTTTGGGAGCAACCTGTTTTTATCTAGTGTAAAGTCCAAAAATTTGGGGAAGGGGCGGCTTCAGCCCCCCTAAATGCGCCACTGACCATCACCATCCCAGTATCACAATCCCTTTAACTATATGTATTTCGACTACAATCATTAGTCATTACATTAATGGTCATTGATAATATTGAATGGGAGAGAAAGATCCATAATTAAATATTATTATTAGCTGATTTGTATATACCTAAATAGGATGAATTATTTGGCAGTAGAAAATGCGAAAATGCCATTGTATTCTACCATGGGCTGCGGAAAGGGAAATGGGGACAATAACCCCCTCTCCAACTAAGCTATGGGAACATGGTTAAAATCTCCCAATTTAGGCAGTCGTTACAAAAGTATGGGTAAATTGCAATTTTGTATTGACTTTAATTGAGTTAAGTTACAACTACGTGTCTCAAAGTGCTTAAAGTGACGGGCGACCATTTTGCTCATTTAACCGTTTTTTTCACTCATTTCGCTATATAAGTTTTGAACAGAAACTCAGATTTCAATAAATATAATTTCGCATAGCTGTATATTGGGGCTCTTCAAATGCTCCCAGTTAAATTCGTTTAGATTTCTGCAAGTTAAATAAATAAATATCTCATCTTAACTTGCATGAAATTAACGGTATTACAGCAGAGGACCGTCAAATGAAAGTCTGCATGGTTTTATCCCTCAAGTATAAATATTAGTATGTATTAAACACATTTCGTTCGTACATACATACAATGTTGTAGCTTGTGGTTTCTCTAGGTTTTCACCGTGAAACTTTCCCGATGCAGCTGAAAGGATGAACAGGAAGCTTATGAGTGATGAGTAGAGAGCGGAAAGGCAGGCAAAATCATGTCCATTTCGATGGGCCCTACGACATGCACAAACAGTATCTGGACGTTTCAGACCATAAGAAGCTTAAATACTGATTCTTATTTTGCATGTTTTTGCCTTTTTTCCGTTTTTGGTTTTTAGGGCATGTTTTTGCCAATTTTTGGTTTTTAGGGCATGTTTTTGCCAATTTTTGGTTTTTAGGGCATGTTTTTATGTTTTTGCAGCTTTTAGTGCCTTTTTTGGTTTTTTTGAAGGGTATTTCAAAGTACATATCTCCAAATCGTGTTGGTGCATTTATTCACAGTAAGTAAAAAAATGTTCAAAAGTATGATTCAAAACCAGAATGTTATATATTAATTTCACAATTAATGGCAGTACAAGAAAATCAGTTTTTTATGGACATCAGTGCTGCCTAAACGTAAGTAGCGGCCAAAATTCCATGGAAGACGTTGTGGAACGTCATCTTTAAATAGTTTCTGGAAAAACACATTTGTATTTAAATGCTTTTATAGTTAAATATTCACTAAATTATTGAATACGCAATCCGGACATTTTTTTGCAAATATTAAAGCACATTATCGTTTTTTCTCACAAGTTTTTAGGACATGTTTAGGTGCATGTTTGGCAATTTTTAGAGAATGTTTTGTAATTTTTAGAGCATTTTTGCATGCCTGAATCCAGTTTTATTTTGCATGCCTTTCCGCTCTCTAGTGATGAGAGATTTTTTAAACCTCCTGTATTAATTAAAAGCTTAAAAATATAAGACTGGTTAAAATAAAAAATATGTTTAGCCACAGCACTAAATCACAGTCTCAGCAAGGAAAATCCCATCTGCCACTAAAAAAGTTTGCTTTGTTTTGCAAAGAATGTAAACTAAAAGTGGACTAAATTTGCATTTTATATCTAACATATCGTCTTCCGGAAAAATATCTTCTAAGAGTAAGAATGTAGTTCGCAATCAAATTTACAAAAATTGAATTGAGCATATTCATTTTTAAAATTAATGTTGATTTTGAAATTTATTAGTGTGACTACTGTGACTTTACAAGTTTTCAAAAGGCAAACTTTTGCAAGCCCATTTCTATGAAACACAAGAACTTGGATGGTCAGTCAATTGTGGACGATTTTACCTGGCACCTACTCTTGTGATAAGTGATAACTCGTTACAGGTAGCAAAAATTCTGATTAAAAATGTATACTGTCATAATCTTTTATATATTTATTATATGTATGCCGTAAACAATTGGATATTGTTGCAGAGCTCACGCTGCAAGTGAAATGACCCGTCAGCCGTCATCGCCGATCGCATGAGAGTACTAAACCATATACAGAGATGCTATAGTTCGTTTTGCTATGCTGATAAGAAACGACTGAAAGAACATTGTATGAAACATTCTAATGAAAGACCATTGTATGAAACATTCTAACGAAAGACCATTGCATTGTATGAAACATTCTAACGAAAGACCATTGCATTGTATGAAACATTCTAACGAAAGACCATTTTCATGTAATTTCTGCAAGTCAAGTATTCCACTAATAGACAATAGACGAGACAATTTGAAATTGCATTTAAAAAAAATCATTTGAAGACCACTCACATTACTCTACAGATCCATACCACTGTGTCTACTACTGACAATAATAACTGTGACATTTAAATAAATATTGATTTAATCCACAATAGACTCATGGGATTTCTTCAGAAACAATGATAAGTTGAAACATGTTTTTAAGTGTTAAAATATTAAAAATTGTAGAATTAAGTTTTTCCATCTTTCTACCTTTAACTAAAAAACTTTTGTAGTATAATTCAACTATTATACACGTATAAAATAAAAAATATTCCGCTGTTCATTCTGATGATAAGTACATTTTATTCAAGTATTTATGTTAGAACTAATAAAATATATTTTTCATCTCCCTTTCAACACAGTTGGTAATATTATTTCATTGATATTCATGTGATACACAGTAAATTTTTGATTTGGGAATCGAAAACATCATAGCAAAATCATACACAATTAAATAAGGAAATGAAGAGAGAGAGATTGCAGTCTTAAGGAATCTTTATTACAGAAAAATATGAAAGAATGTAAATCCTTAGTCTTCTAAATGGGAACACATTCAAAGCTTATGAGTTATGACTACAGTTAGTTAAGTACAACGAAATGGACCTCGTTCCACATCAAAACTCATTAATTACAACCAGGGGCGTATCCAGGTCACAAATTTGAGGGGGGGGGCTTGAGCAAACCTGTGTTATATACGTAAATGTTTTGTTTTTGGGCAAAAGGTCAAAATCAATGGAAATTGCAACAAAATCGCCCGCAGCACGAAAAAATTTGGCAAATTTTGCTCAAAGCGAAATTTTAGGTCAACAACAATGGAAATTGTAACAATATCGTGCGTAGCGCGAAGAAATAACCTCTTTTTTGGTATTTTGGAAAAACCATGTTTTTATCTAGTGTAAAGCCGAAATTTTTTTGGGGGGGGGGGGCTTCAGCCCACTAAGCCCCCTATATACGCCACAGAGGGCAACTATAAGTAACATTTATAACTATTTGTTAACATAATTTTAAATAAAAGTTAAGATTATTTAAAAAAATATTCATTACATTTACAAAACTAGGGCAGAAAATAATTATTCATGTTGTATTTATCAAACTCCGCGTAAACATCTTCAGATTGATGGCTGAACTTTTTGTCCACGTACTGTGACAAATCATTTCCCTCAAATGGACTCAAAGGATCCGAATTTGAACCAATTATAAGTTTCTTTAATTGCTTGTTGGCCGCCCTTAACTTTTCAAAATCTAATTTACCAATGTCCTGTTCTTGATTAAAAACAATAACAAGCACCTTTGCTTTGATCTGTGCTGTGATGGCTACACAATCTGTCATACCCCAGCGAACATTGCAGCATTCCAAAATCAGAGTGTCCAATTCAAAAATACAGTCGTCATTGAATGTTATTGGAACCAGTTTTATTTTCATTTTCTTTACACTTTTTGGAACACAACTTAAACTTAATTTATAATGCTCTGTCATAGGCGCATCGTCATCGTTAAGTATTTCTAATTCTACTAAGTTTACGCAGTTTGAAAAATAAGCCAAATTAGCATTATCTTTAATATCTATGGATAAATACTTCAAATTAGGCAAATGCAACGGCTCAGTACAAACAAACTCTGAATCTTCAGCAATACTCAAGATCTCCAGTGATTGTGGAAGAGCAGTCAGGTTTATTATATGCTCAATGAAGCCCAAAAGTTTAATTTTCAAATGGTTTTTTCTTTCAAAACTTACATTACAAAAATAAGCACATTCCACGCTTCCCTTAGCTTGGGTCCAATTTTTTAAATAGACACTGACTAAATGCATTCGATTTACATTGAATACTTGCTTGCCCATATCAAGTATTCCGTCCTGCATGGACTCTTGCTCCAAATGTAAATTGATAACTTTGTTAAAATCCAGCAAATCATTGTATTGAAAACGTTTTACAAGTTTTGCTTTCCGCATAAAAGAAACGCGGTTCAGCACAACACTATGAGGAGCAACACGAGTAATTTGACTTTTAGGAGAAACAATTATTCTACAATAACTAAGATTTAGAGTTTTGATTGAAACAAACTTTTCTAGAGAGATATCAAATGATCTTTTAGGGTTTAAATCTTCTCCTATAGGATTGATTTTTAAACTTGTTATATTAGATGGATTGATAAACAGTGGACTTAAGTCGTAATTCCGAATTAAAACTTCTTTGTCAGTCACAATGGACTTTCTGACAAGTTTAATAGAATTAAATGACACTTCCTTTATGTTCCCTTTCCACTTTTCCAAAAAGTCTTGAATATCAGAGATATCCCACCCTAGGTTTTTATAATTGGAAAATGCAAATGATGGAAACGGAAGATCAGGTTGTGTATATTTAGCAATTTCCATAAAAGTGTGGGGCAGTAAAACACTGGGACGGAAGTGAATTACCGATCTTTTGCGAAGACATATTTCGGCTGCAGAATTCCACTCTCGGCACACCAGTCGAGATCGTTTAATGTCGTCCAGAGGTAGAAATCCAAAAACATTTTTTATAATCTATTGTAAGAAATATACAAATTATAATACATACACGACTTATAATCTTTCAAAATACCAATGGCTTTATGAATAAGTTAAACGAAATAACGAAATAACGAAATAAATTACAATGCTATTCATAAGTGGATTTTGAGACGGTAAAAGGTTATTTTGGTCATCATAGCTATTAATATTTGGAAAACTAATTGAATTTTCTTTGGCGTGGATTGTCTCAGTCATTTTTCTAAAAATGTCAAATAAATTATAAGCTTCCTCTTTTGGTTTTGACATTATTACTGTGTACACCGCTCCTTTCTTCTCCATAAGCGTATTACAGGAGGTCTAAAATTACCAAAATACATTAAATAGAATTAAATTATAAAAACAGCCCCACTTATCGTTTATTTATTATAGACACTAGACTCTAACATCTAAGACAAAAGTAAGTTTGTAGGTAGGTGGGTTGGAGTAAGGCAGACGATCAGCGTTGCCAACGTTGCCAACGTCGCCCCGTCGCCAACAATCCCAAATGCGTCGCCAACTCGTTGGCGACGATATTCGTAGCGTCGCCAACGTGTTGGCGACGCGTTGGCGACGTGTTGGCGACGCATTGGCGACGCTATTGTTGCTATTTACTTTCGTAAGATACAAAATGTACAGGGTGACAGGGAAATGGAGTTGGTCCGAACGCTCCAGTTCCCCAGTTGGGGAAATAGTATATTATGTAAATACCTTAAACGTAGCTATAACCGATTGTCCTTCATATAAAAATGGATTTACTTCAATACCACTTCCGGTTACGAAGTTATTGCGATTTTAATTAAAAAACTCCCAAAATATTGAAAAGGTTCAATATTTTGAATAGAATGAATTTTAGCTCCCTCCCTTGTCCCTGCATACCTAATTTAAAACGTTTAAGAACTAATATGAATGCATTTCTGCTAGTTGATAATGGATCTCGTCGACCAAGCGGTTGGTCCATTCCGGCCTATCCATATCCATATTTTTATTGCCTTGCAAAAGATATTTTGGAAGTTTGTTAACTAAAATCGCAATAACTGCGTAACCGGAAGCGGTATTGAAGTAAATCTATTTTTACAGGAAGGACAAGCGGTTATAGAATCGTGTAAGTATTTACATCATATACTACTTCCCCAACTGGGGAACTGGAGCGTTCGGACCAACTCCATTTCCCTGTCACCCTGTTTATTTTGTATCTTACGAAAGTAAATAGCAACAATAGCGTCGCCAACGCGTCGCCAACACGTCGCCAACGCGTTGGCGACGCAACGAATATCGTCGCCAACGAGTTGGCGACGCATTTGGGATTGTTGGCGACGGGGCGACGTTGGCAACGGTGGCGACGTTGGCAACGGTGGCGACGTTGGCAACGCTGATCGTCTGCCTTACTCCAATCGGTAGGTGTAAATAACCTTTTATTTTTATAATAAAACGTGTTAAGCATTGTATAAATACTATAACGAAGAACTTACGATTGTACGACAGTCTATATCAGTTATTAAGCCTTCCTTCCAAAGAATCGGCACTATTCCATCAATTTCGCCAAATTCATTCTGTTCAACTTCCTTCGTGGCCATGTTTATTTCAATTAATTCAATTGTAAAAACAAATGGCAGCCACGACAATATGACAAATTAATTTATTTTTCAGATGACAAAAACAGATGTGTAAAAACATACAAAGAATATTTGATTTCGTTAGCGCTAGAACGATCGTCAAGGAGTTGAGTGCAATAGTCATTCACTTGAGATTAGACTGCCAGCAAGCTAAATAAAAAAAGCTTGCGCCTCTACACGGCAAAAAAATGGTTTAGTACGCGTACTGAGTACGTACTAATTTCGCCATAAAAATATATTGTTACACTTACAATTTTCTACGTACTTAAAAATTAAATACGTATAACGCACTGTTTGAATGGTGGTTGAAAAAAGTATATAAACCATATTTGTCATAAAATAGAACCGTACTAAACATCTTGCTTACATGTTTATGTTTTATATTTACTAGTAATACAGACCCGTTTAGCCTGTATATCCGGTTGGCAAATCAGTGTAATTGGGGTTAAAATTGCATTACATAGTATGTTTAGTATTAGTAGTATTTTGGGTTTAGGTTTATAGATCGGGAATAACTCATTTTCAAGTAGTACTAACTAAGTACTACACACATGTATAAATAAAAACTTTGAATTTCGGTAAAAAATTAACAAATTTCATAAAAAGTTATTATTTATACCGAAAAGTAGCCCTATTAATACGGGCTACTTTTCCTCCAAAATGGAAAGATGAAGGTTTTTGAGAAATGGATAATAGGAGCTATAACGTATGTAGAAAGCTATCCACCGAATCCAAACCGCTGTCTGGAGAGTCGACGAGAGGCCTAAACATACACGAAAATGAGGACATTATATATACCTCAGGTTTTGAGTTTGACCTCCCCGAAACCAAACCCTGGCTACGCCTATGATATAGATGTCATGTCAATTAGGTCGGATGTACATTGTTCTTCAATGCGATTTACACTATAATATTATTAGGTATGTGTATAGTAGTGTGCAGATACATAAATATTAATCTGTAGAGAAGTAATGTAGTAATGCACCTACACAAATGTAAAATATCTGTAGCTTGTACACATAATATTAAACAGGACATTTATTTGTACATTTGCACCTGGATTTGTACATATATATTATGCATATATGTATATAATAATATGTGTATTATATATTATATCTGGTATTAATAGACTACTAGTGCTACATGCTACAAATTTAATACTACATACTGTTAGTACAGCAGTTTCTGCATTATAATAACTGTGTGATCTGTAGCTGTGATGATGATGTGAATGAGAAATCCCTCAGAAGCGAGACAAAGTATGTGGATAGTCCCTGAATGTCTGTAAAGTCTGTATTCTGTAGTAGAGTAAGAAACTTTCGTTTTGTGATTTGTGCTGTGATTCTGTAGTGGTATGCAACCTGTCTGTCTGTCTGTGCTAGTGCAGAGTGTTGATGGTGCGCGGAGTATAATATTGATATCATTACCAGCATTAATACACTTTTGACTTTGCTACCATTGCAGTTTGTAGATTCTGTATTTATTATTATTATTTCACATGGATACCTGAAAACCAATTATATTTAATGTAGTTGGGATACTTGGGAAGCTTATTATTATTCATAAACATCCCAGCCTAACATTTGTGTTTAGCGAGTGAACGTCAATGCTGGAAGTTGAAACTGGAAGACGTAGTAACATTGAATATTGTTTGGACTTTGAGTAATGTTATTTGTTATTATTATTGCCGAATACAGAAGAGCACCCCACAAAACAAGCACAACAACACGACCAACAACATAAAAGTATTTGTATAATTTTCCGCAATCAGTGCAGTGCAAGTTCAGCTGTTCGACAAAATTCTACATTCCTTCATCCATCGTCGAGTTCTTGGGTCTTGCTCCGATTTCTCTTCTGCAAACAAAATTCAAAGCAATTTTCGTCTATTTAAAGTCAACAAACGAATTTACATATTTACTAAACTAACTGTGAACTGTGTCGTGTACAAGTGACAGGAAGAGACAATAATTGCACTGTAAAGTTAACACAGGCAATCAAGGGACTGATCTTTATTTTGTGGTAGGTTATTTCATTATTCATTATTATTTGACTTTTTGTTTAGTTATATTTAATCCAGGTTAATGTCCCTTTCACCTGACTTCCTATACTTGATACTAAACCAAGGCACACATTACACATTATAATATATAACGGGCATACTATCAATCAATTTGCGATCAAGCTATATACATGCCACCAAAATTACTCAAGTATGTAGAAAAAATGACCTAAAACTCACGATTTTCGTCCTTGATTTATATTAGTTCCTCTAAGTGTTCAGTATTATTACTGCTGCAAATTCTCATTCATCATTCAATTCATCAAAACTGTGATTTCAAACTGCGTATTATCGCAGTAAGCCAAATAATATAAAGTTGTTAGGTTCCATATAGCATTCAATATATGTAACTAAATTCTTCCATCTTCTCCTTTCTTATCGTCAAATAAATTTTCATATTGTGAAGTGACCATAAGTGTAACATTAATCACATTAATCAGTGAAGATCTTTAACATTCAAATTAGTAAAAAATACTCTTCGGCGAAACATATTTTCAATCTCAATACCTCGATTCATATATAACGTAAGAGAATGTTTTAATTATACTATTAATACCAAACATGAAACAAAGGTATGAGCAACCTTTTAGTGCTATAGTCATTTTAATTTGAGTATTTAACGCTAATTTAATTACAAGTGGACGTATTCATGGCTTCACTTTTAATGTCTGCCAGCCGCTGAACCGTTTTTTGTAATTACGTTTTATTTGTAGTTTTGACAAATGTACAAAGGTTCTAAACTCTAGGTTCTAAACCTTGTTCTGGACGTAATATTCAAGCATCCTTCTAAATTGTGTATAATATGTAGCTTGCATTGTAGATAGCTTTTATTTGTCCTTGAATGCTGGAGTAGATTACAATTACCAGTTTTAACGAAATTTCCCTTGCTGTTGCTATATTATACAGCCGCTAAGAACTCTCAGAGTATTAAATGGATTAGCAGCAGGCACATAATATGCAAATAATAAATACATTATTGCATACCATACAGAAAGAGATATGCAAATGCAACCTTTTAGTTAGTTCATTTCAATGTTGGCATGCAATGTACACATTCAGTTATTTAATACATCTCTGCAAAATTATGATTGCATGTTACACAAATACCATTGTAGTACAGCAGTATGTATCAGTACCTACACATAATAGAGTAATAGCACATACTATTATGGATTAAATTTATCATTAATTCTTTAGAAATCAACACATATAACATCGTTGAACTTTCGCTCGTGTTTGAGAACATGAAGACCAACAGCTTTTTGTTGTCTGTGCTCTCTGTAGTACGAATAGCTCTGTATAAAACTCTGTATGAAACATAAATTAATGCTATATAATAGCATTAACATTCCATCTTGACGTGAACCTCTATTAATACTATGTCTGAATTGTTTGTCTTTGTTTTAATATTGAATGTGGGTTGAGTTTGAGTTAAACTGTCGCAAGAGTCGTAAAGTTTCATGTCATGAGCATTTAATGCATTCTTCTTGCAACCATTGTCCTGCTGGATTGTTTCATGTGTTCCTGCTCAATGGTTTCATGTATTTCTCCTGGATTGTTTCATGTATTGGCTGAATATGACAATATTGACAAATTGCGTTATTATGTGACAATTAGTAATTAATGACTATAATGACTCACGAACAATGTTGTTGATTCCAGGAATGATTATCTAGGACTACAAAAATATTTGTAGTTGCAGTTCCAATCGATTTAACCATTTCCTTAAGCTGATATTATATTCTTGAAAAACAGTGTTATTTTGCATATTATATATATGCATTATGTTCGAGTAAAGCAAATTAATCGCACTACTTTGCTTATTTGTATATTCCTCCAGTTTGAAGCTTATTAGGAATTTAAATTTTCATATACATTGTTGGTAAGTTAATATTTACTGCCTAATTAAATCAATTTATAACTTTTTTTTTGAATTTTAAGGCATGGTATAGGTATGTCCACTAACGTGTCACTACTACAATTAGTAGTGCTATTTGCAACTGCATTTAAACTGTTGATTTTAAACTCAAAATTACTTACCCGTGAATTTTCATACGAGATGCACACTTGATATGTTTTCTGTTATAGGCAGTATGATCAAAGCATGATATAAATGATTCATTAAATAATTAAATTGCCATTATGAAATGCCTTTCTCATCTCATAACTTTGAAATCAAAATATTACTATTTTATTAAAGGTAGATTGGCAGATAAAAAGAAAATAATATATGTACTACAATTTAAAAAAAACTATTTTTTATGTTTAGATGTTGGATTAAACATTGTTTTTTTCAGCTTTGTTGCTTGTAGGAATGCATCTTTGAAGAAATTCATTAGGGGGAAAAGTTAGGGGGCTGATAAGTTGTAGGATTTTACACTGATTCTGCTACTGTATATTGTATTGCACGATGAGAGATCATTCTGCTGGTTTTCAATATACACTACAGATGAAAAGTTAACATTTAAGTGGAGCATTTATGACGATATAAACTTTCTTCTTTTGCCACACAATCATCGAGTAGGAAAGAAAAACGCTGTAAGTGTTATATTTATTATTTGTATAGTTATGTATAGCTAGAAGTATTATGCTTACACAGACTCTTAAGATAGACAAGATAGCACTATTTATTTATGTGTGTACAAGTTGTTAGTTTCTACTTATAAGCTACTTTTGTTACGTTGTTCGTGTTTTAATTCATTAAATATTTTCAACTTAGACAATCAAAAGAAACAATGCCTGTTCTTTAGTGTCTATAAATAATTAATATGATATAAAGAAAAGTTTTGCCAAACAAGGAATGTTTGCATTGTGTTGTTTATAAATACAGGTACAACGGTACAAGTATACAAACTAGTACCTAGATGATCTGCGTCTGTGCATAATATATATGCCAGTTATGTATATAGAAATAGGTACATTATGTTATTATACATGTGTGCATTCATATACATGTACAAAAATACTAAAAATTCACATTATCCTACATACTACATAGTTGAATTACACAGAAACTACCAATCTGTGTGAATGTGCACGTTCACTTTAATCTATTTTTCAAAAGTAAACTCAAATGGTTTGATCTTCATAAATCAAAAAACCATAGGAAATAGAAACAGTGTTATAGAGTATAATATAACAAATAGTCTCTCAATTTAATCAGCAATGCTGGGGAAATACTAACAAAAATGTTATTATGAGACTGCAACGTTAACTTTGAAGGCTAAGCTACACTACAACTTTTCACATCTATCTGTAAAGTAACAAAAGTTGCCTAATCAATGATTGGAATTATATAGAAGTCTTTGATATTCCTTGCAAAGTACTAGAATTTGTAATAACCTTTCCTGCAGGCATTTCATAAACTAACAATTCATAAAAATTCTCAGGAACTGAAACAAGAGATTTATAACCTTCAATTAGATTGCGGTTTACGATAATTTTGTGATGTTCTTGTTTATTTTCTTTACATTGGTAATTAATGATTCTAGATATGCATGAAAATCAAAACTGTTTAGATTAAATGATGTTCATGAGTTAACATGGATTACCTACTTTCGCAGTCAAAAAATAATGTTGTACTATTTGAATTTTCATTCGTATTCTTCGCAAAGTTATGAAAAACTTTTTTTTAATCCATAAGACGTATTATTTATTACGTTATAAATGTTCATTCGCACTCTATTATTATTTCCCCTACCCTCACATCCCATCATCATTATCCTACTGCACTATTGCTTTGTTTTAACTATCAAAAGGTACCCATCCAAGGTGCTGTGTAACCAATAACTCTTTGGTATAACCAGAGAATATAACGATATTTACAATAGTAGAAAAGTTAACTTAATTAACCTGAAATGAATCAATATGTTGAACCTGAATCAACAGTGAGCTTACAGGTTTCCTTTTCTTTTTTGTCTAACACACAGGCTTTCTCGCTTTCTATATTACACCGGCAGTCAATGTACAATTTGCAAGCCTGTTCTTGTGTCACATCCACAACATCTTCAACGAAAGTCACCAGTCACCAGTTGTACAGTTCAAGTAGATACAATAAATAAATAGCAGAAAGTGGTATGCCATCGTGTAGAAGCTAATGAATACATTCATTTTATGTTTATTTTTTTATTTGCAACGACTATATTATGTACATAATAGATACTATGTAAATGTAGTAAACAGCAGTATACATTGTAATTGTATTAATTACCTGCTTAAGAGTTTATTTTTACAGTTCTAAGCACTTTATGCTGAAAGTACCTATTGTATGAGTTTAATTAAGACACTTTGTGTTTATATGTGTAAGTGTGTGACAGGTATCGATTTCTTGAAGCAAATAAAATATAGTAGTTAGTATGTGAGTAGTAGGTAATTGTGTAGGAGTAGGTCATAAAGCAATAAACAGTGACAGAAAGACCTTGACTTGGAATCTAGTGATTATTGCCAATTTTGCCTGGCATATATATTTAAAAAATCATGCCGCTTGGTTGAACTATATTCAGTTTTTAATTAGTGCTTTACTTAACTTCATTTTTCAAAAGGATAATTGTGTTAATGATTTTATTTCACGTTTTATGATTTTCTATCTACAGTAAAGTTGTTTGGGGTAATGTGGTACCATTCTCTCAGTGGATTGATATTTATTATCTGTAGCTTGCTAGCAAAACAAGTTGTACTGTTTGTTGTACTAGACTCTAGGCAAAGATAGGCTTTAGGGCATAACGCTCATTAGCGACAATAAATCATAATTTCAATATTATAATGGACCTACAAAATAGTACGTTTATTATCAGGAGACCGCGCGAGTAATAATTTGTTTTGTATTGTGATAAAATGTAATTGTAGAAAATGATGTACTAACAAACGATGCAAAATTCTATAAGATGATTTTCAAGAAAAATGATTTTAAACTAATTACAAATTATGTTTTGTTTGATTTTTGCAGATATTTACACAAAACATCTTCCCGTTTATGACAAAAGACTGAAAATCTTTGCTTAGCGACAGCCTGAACTAGATTTAAGTAGCACCTTGAGTAATTGTCAAGTATAACTACATATGAAAATCTGTCTTCAGTAACTTCATTGTGAACAATGCGACATCGGATATAAGTATTCGATACAAGACAAAAATTTTGAAATTATCAAGTTGCCAATTTTTTCTGTAAATTTATCTCCATGATGGCAGAGGGGACGGAGAAAGAAAATGAAAATAGTCAAGAAAAGCAAAGCAATGGAATCATACGTTATCCCGCTGTCATCCCTAATAATGGCGAATCTCTAGTTACTACAAGTAAAATGAATGGAAATGAAGATCTGCAAAATACTCATTTAATATCAGGAAAATGTACAACTGCTCCAAATCTGATTAAGTGCAGCAATGGAATTGATGCAACAGCACTGAACCACGCCGAGAATAACAACACACTGACGGATATTACATTAAAAAATATAGCAACGGCAGTTTTAGAACAAAATGGTATAACTGCAGCTATTGCTGAAGCTATTACTGAAAGCGACTCTGGCTCTGAGATAAAAGACCAGAATGATAGAAGGCACTCTAAGAGCAGCAGTTTGCCCCATGGTGTCAAACTTTGCACAGAGTTGACTTCTCCTGCTCTGTCACAGGACAAATTAAGTTTAACTGGAGACTCAGACTCATTAGATGACAAATGGGCCAATTTAGAACAAGAACTTCGTAAAGCTCAAAGTGAGCTCAAGGCTAAGGATGCTGAGGTTCAGGAACTAAAGGGAATCCGGCAACAAGTCGAAGAAGAGTTAGACGATCTAACTGCCTCTTTGTTTGAGGTAAAGTATAATCGCAATAAAGAAGCTATCATACTTTTCCTAATATTAGATTTAGTTTCTTTGTACACAATAATAACTATGAGCATCTATGTATTTTAGACCACGTTACATGTTATGCCAATTGTTTCTGCGGTTTTTGAGCTGCAGTTTGTTTCATCTATAGCATTTCATGATGTAGAGTAACTTTTTGTAAATAACATAAAACTATTATTTACAGGAAGCTCATAAAATGGTGAAAGAGGCAAAGATGAAAGAGATATCATCCGAAAAAAGTCTGAAGGAAGCCAAAATGCAATTGGAAGGTCTGCAGGCAGAGGTAGCTGCTCTGAAAACTCTGTTAATAACTTCAACCCCTTCAAGACCTAATTTGGGGGCTAATGGCAGTACTAATGGAATCTCTATTTTCAAAAAGCAACACAAACGATATCCTTCTCACAACCATCTTCAATACGGAAGAGCTGATGAAGAACCTGATGTGAAAGTGTAAGTTGATATTCAATACTTTATACTTTATTTTATGAATCAAAAAATGAAAAAATGGGTCGATGTAGAAAAAGGACACTAACATCTATCATAGAATGGAAATTGTAATTCAATCTTTTGCAAATTTGCAGAACTGAAAGTCATGTACCAAGAGACGTAGTGATTGACAGAGAAAGATGCGAAATTGATCCAAGATTTCATGAACTTTTTTCACGATGGCGTGAAGATCCCAGTTTGAACCAAGAAAGCAGTTTATTTCTTACAAAACTGTACTCTGAAGACATTGAACCGTGTTTGGAATTTCACAATGTGGATTTAGTCAAGAGTCTAAGAAAAGCAATAGAAGACAACTCTATCTGGGTGGAACCATTGCCCGAGAAAGAAAAAAGTGGCATTGCAAAGTAAGTTACCTTGAAATAGACATTTTTAAATATTTGTTATCAATAAATCTTGAATTTTATGTAAACCTTATCTGAAAATGTTTGATTGCAATGAATGGTGATTGTTCCATTGAACGAACATTTTAGTTAGGTACACATGTCAATAGTATGTCAGTATGTCAACAAAAACTGAGCTAATCCATTCATTATGTTACTTGTAATAGAACCTGTGCATTATTGCGATGTCCTCGTGTTTGTCACTACCGAATGAGGTTTGCTTTCGATTCTGACGAGTGGTTTGACATTTCTCAGTTGTGCAGAGATCGAGTAAGTAGTAATCTTTTTACTGACATTGAAATATTTGTCCTAAGAAAAAAATTGGTTGTAAGGAATAATACGAAATAAGTAGCTGGGATAAGTAAATAGTCGGGATGCAGCTGATACTATTTCCGATTACCAATATTATAATTTATGAGTCAGATACTGAATAACAGGAATCAGACATGAGCAATCCAATTGTAGTGCATGATGTTGACTAGTCAATCTAATCTTTAATTCTTAGAAAAATAAATACGTTTTTATGAGAATATACAACGTATAAGTACAAAGTACAAGTTAGGGTTGAATAAATTACATCTTATATCGTAACAATGTTGGTAAAAATGCAAATAAAAACAAACTATGTACTTAATATTTTAATTACGTCATTATGTCTTTGTACAGTATCTACTAGGTTGAAACTATCTGCACAAGAAAAATACATAATAGAGTGTTTATTTACAAACTTTCAGATAGCTGCGGTCTGTGAATTTCTGAACTATTTGCGGTACATTAAAAATGGACTGGTTAAAGCATCTGTGGACGACACGTATTGGGAAATTATCCGTCTGAGGAAACAAATGGCTAATGCACGCCTTGGCATTCCTATATCTTGAATGCTGTAAAGTTATGTCAGTTGATGTTGTTATCTTCTTCTATTGTTTACTAGTACCTCTACAGATCTTCCAACTCTTTATTACCAGCGTTTCGCATTAGTGATAATACATTAAATTGTAAGTGTAAATCAAGAACGACTCCCCAAGTCTGTGAATACTTAAATACTACAAGGAATCTCGTTATCGCATCTGAGTAATTTAGTAAACTAGAACGATATCTTCGCAAAGAAACTCAAATGTAAAACTAACAAGTTACAAGTTATAAAAGTAAACTTCAACCCCTGGCATGTATACAATGGTTTTTTGGGTAGTTCATTCTACTCCAAACTACGATTAACTAAAAAAACTTTAAAATTGAGTATTTTAAGTGCAACAGTTACGTGATACTTATTTAGTCCAAAATAATTCCTATAAATATTTGTTTCGTCATATCATGATGTATTTAGTGATGTAATCACATGTAATGTTCAGAATGTTTCGGCTTAAGGCTTTTGATGAATTTCCAAAACTTTCGTTTTCTATGTACTTGCACAACGGAAGTTATTCAAGCAATCGAACGATTATTTTTCATCGTACATTTGTTTACATTAAAATGGAATTCAGAGAATTCAGAAATTTTGTCGACGATGGGGATAATTATACCGTTACATATATCACGATAATTGTTTTTGTCAGTTGTATAATTTGTGAATAGTACTATAACTTTATGGTAGTGTGGCATCTACAAGGCATAATAACCGGAGAGCTACTTTATTGTGCATGGGCGCTTTATTGCCTTTAATGCATTCTAGTAGCTTGAGTTCGTGTGCTCGAACTAGATTAAATTTTTATTATTAATACGTTTATTATAACGAATCCGTGTATGTAGAATATCGTATACCACTATGTTTTTGTGTACAAGGTAATAATATATATGATCATTGTTTTGTTATTGTCAAAATAAGAATTTCGTTCGAAATCTCAGTACATTAGAGTTCAAGTTCAAGATACCTGGCTGATGAAAACAAATGTTTAATCAAATAAATATAGTGCCATTGCCATTTGTAATCCTGCCATCGTATATTACAGTATAAATCATAGTTCGTAGTAGGAGAAATTATCTATGGCAGGACAAATGTGCACGACGACTAATTATAAAAATATTATAAACTATTGCTAGATACAAATCGTGTACTATAACCATCACATTGCGTTATGGAGATTATCAGTAACTCCCTTTTTTTGTTGTAACCTTCTTGTTGGGCAGATATTCAGGAAATGCATTATATAATATAATTAATTTATAAATACGATAATAATTTTTCGATACATGAAATAGTGTCAAAGAAACAATTATTATTTATTATTGAAAGATATGGTAATTGTCAAAAAAGAGCAAATTGATATTATTAGAGTTTAGCATCTTAATATTAGATTAATTTATTATTGGAATTATTCACTGTTTGGATTATGCATTGTTTTACGCATATTACTACCTATACAAAAGTTCTGTTTTTGATATGTTATATTCAAAATCAATAATATTCACTTAATTAAATCAATTTGCTCAAGCATCACAATTATTGTTGATTTGGTGCTTATTATCTGTTGACTGCGAAAACAGATAGGCACCTAATTAATTAAACTACTAAACACTAAAACATTGTAGGAATTGTAAGCACCTAATTGTTAATCGTAAATAGTTGAATTGATTGTACTAAATATATTACGCGAATTACGTGAATAACACAATACTGAGAAACGCAATTCTCAACAATGGTCCTTATATACAGTGTGGAAACCCAAGTATTGTAACCACATAAGGATTATAATTATCGTTTATTTATGTGGTGTCAACTGTTAAGCTGCTAAAAATTCAAGGCCCTTTCATTCTCTCTTTCGAGATTTTGTAATTTGGATGCAAAAATCCATGTGAAGGTGTTGAAATATTGATCGATGTGCCTAGAAAATCAGAGACACAGATCAGATGCATAATATATTTAATAACTACTGGTAGCAGTTTTTTGGATTATTCAGTACCTACAATAGTGTCTATAAGCGAGTTTTTAAAATGTGTGATGTGTTGGGTCGAGATTGAGACATCAGCATATTATGGACCATCATTCTAGGTATAATAATATAATTGGTATTTATTCCTCCTATAGATGACAAAACTATTGAATTAACGAGAGATTACAGAGAGACAGTTATTAGTTTACGTTGAAGGGTGCCAAAATGTTAAAACAGTTGTAATAACATTATACTACAAATGGAACGAGGTAATACATTACTTACATTGCAATAATACTAATAGTAAAAGTATTCATTCAGACGTTTGACCAAATCGTACTTTTCGATAGCGTAGACTTCAAGTTTTAATAGCTGTGTAACAGTAAGCAAAAATACGGAGATTATGAGAAAAATAAAATTTTGGCTATGAAAGTATGTCAGTAGGTTAGTAATTTTCATAAATTGCTATTCATTATAATAATGTGTACAACAAACACAATATAATGATACAAATAAAGCTTTTCAAATAAATTTTGGAATGAGCGAGGATGTATGAAAAATAGAAAATGTATAATCTACTAGTTAAATAAATAATTAAAAATGTAAAATGAGATATTGAATTCAGGAATTTAGAAACACACAATTGAAACATGGTTTGAATTTATTCAAAGTTTCGTTGAACATCACAACCAACAACCTTCAAAATATGAGTTTTATTATCCCATAAAATAAACATACAAATATGAGCGCATTATCAATTATTGTAATACACTAAAAATGTAATATTGAATGTTTTTCTTTATGAGATCAAACATTATGATCTACCATCAAATCTAATGAATAGAGTAGAATTATTAGTAAATCAATGCCACTGATTAAAAGTACAGACACATACATTGCACGCTATAATTATACTTTCATGTTAAATTCCTCTTACTGAAGGCCAGAACATAATAGAGAGATTTTGGCCACCATAAAAAAGTAACATAATAACATTAATGTTTTTAAATAAACTATTAATGACTTTGTTATTTCAACATTTTGTCTTTTTAGTACAAAAGTATTGTAACGATAAAAACGTTCTGAGATTTTAGTATGTGTCACCCCATTTTTGCACACCTCTTCCATGAATATGATGTTTTTATATATAGGTAATTCAACTAGTAATAATTGTACCTTGTACCTAATTAACAGGAATCATTTATCACATATTGAAATATGCGTAGGACAGTCTTCGGACTTTATAGAGTCTATATTCCTCTACAGATAAGATTTGAGAATAAAAAATGCAAAACCTAAATCATTGAAATTCGATGTGTCTTTGTGGTTATACGAAATGAGACTTGGAACACGACAGTTAGAAGAAGGTCAGTTAAGCTCGCGTTCATATGAATATCGGTACTTCCATTATTTCGCCAAATTAAAGTTAAGTTAATCTTCTGCTGTACTATTCTTCCAATAATGCTTGATAATAATTATAACAATTATTAAATACATTTGCTCTGAGTACAGGAAAGCTTTGTTAAAACATTGTACCTAACATGAAAAAATGAAATTAATATATAGAATTTTGATGCAGGAATGATAAAATGTGGAATTTTAAAAGTAAAATTAGGCTAAAAAAATGCAATGGTTACCTACCTAATTTACCATCTAAACATCTAATCATAAATATAACCTTGTTATTACGAAATATTTACTAGTAAATGTATTGCGATACGAGTAGATGAACAAGTTTTGTCGAATGTATATCAAAATATTGCCTAAATGTGTGTTAAACTAATTCCTACTAATAACTTCTCAAAAACTTTCTGTATAAATGAAACAACTTAAAATGCCAAAATTAGAAAATAAGTTTTGTGTTTTAAAATGAGCACAATGTTAATTCATGTGTATTACTATGCAAGCATACTACACAACACACCATTTTTGCAAGCTTCAGTAACCCTGAGATTGACAAATATATTTGCCATTCAATATTTGGTCAATAAATGTACGTGACCCTTGACCTAGGAATTCATTGACGATTTCAGTTAGTTAGCGGTGGGGTGTAGGACACTTACTTTTGGTTTCCATAAAATCGACATTGTAGCTTGATCTTGATCTTGGCTACAGGCAGCGGCAGAAGTCGCAGTCTCATGCTATGTTGTGGTCCACTCCACGGAGTCCCAGTAGTCACTCTACTCTAAGCTACTTGGACTTGGTCTAGGCCACTTGTTACACGTTATACACTGTACACTGTAACAGCAACTTTTACTTATAAATTGTTAGTACATCCAACTGTATCTGTAATCTGTATCATCTTGCGATTAGGTTTAATCAAATTATTATGCTGTTGTGTTTTACGGATGTAGCTGTAGCTGTACTGTACGTTAACCTAACCTAACCTGTACATACTGCCGCTGCTACTGTGTACCTGTACTGTACCGTTAACTTTGTCTCAAGTGAAGTTTATTGTAGAACCTAGTAAGTAGAACATTGAATTGTTGCTTCTATCTACCATGGCCTGTCGCCTGTCTTGCACAGTCGATATAAGTCATATTTTCGATTTGTTCTTAAGACGTGCAACATCAATAATGGCAAAGCAACTTGAAATGGATTTTGCAATAAACTGAACTAAGAGAGCAACATATAAGTACAAATAATGGCAGTACAATACAGTACATTATGAATGAAAATGAGAGTCCTAATCAAAGAACCTATAATATAGACACCTTAGCTTAATGCTTCCTTGTTAATAAGGTTTTAAAGACTTGCAGAAATAGAGAACTCTGTTGCAAAGTGTGAAGCCTTAACATCATGCATAATAAGCTTAATCTGAAATAAAAACATTGAATATAAAATTGCTAGAATAACTGTATGTTTTGACAATGATCTGATGAACAATCTAATTAACCAATAATAAAAGTTTAATTAGTGTACGCACTTTTATGCATTTTGTTGTTTAAAACTGATGGACTGGGCATATTTTTTAGAACATTAATTTGTAGCCAGTATTGCAATGGTAATACTGCGGAAAGGAAATCTATTATTATTTGTACCTAGTTGCTATTGTGGTACTATTGACTGATGCTCGCAGTAAATGTGAACTTGAATTTGTTTACACATACATGCATAGAGATAATCAAATCTCTTTAAAAAAAGAAAGTTAATTGTGTGGGAATGTACCTAGTACCTAGGTAAGGTAATTCAACTTCCTAGACTTCCTAAACACATGTAGCACTTACATTTGTTTGTAATTGTACTTGCTAAGTCATGCAAATCGACGAACTGATTCTATTTAGAAAAGAACAATCAAGTTGGAACTATTAAACTTGCCAAAATATAAAAGATCGCTGAGGAAATTAGTGTTTGATGCAATAAAGACATCTCGCAATGAAACATCCAGTAAGTATAAGTAATATAATGAGAAAGTAGTAAAACTAATATTAATTATGCAAATGAATGTGAGAAAATGTCATTCCTGATGTATTGTACATGACATACATTTAGCTATTGCACCTATATTGAGTGTAAATAATGTAAATGTAACTGTGATTCAAATATTATTGACACAGTAACATTTTTGAATCTTAATTATTATTGTTATTATCATTCCTAATCTTTATAAATAATGTTGGTGTGCTCTTGATTTACAATCGTAAAATAATTGTTGTTGCGTATCGAGAAATTATGGATTATTACTGCGTTACACTAATAAGCATTTCTATTTGCATAATTATGTATTACATATTATCATTTATTGTATTATACAGTACTGTCCAATTCAAAACCACCCAGTGGTAAAGACTCGTTTTTTTGCGCTTGAACTATTCTTTACTGTATATCTTAATTATTGCTATTTTGTAGAATTATAAATAGTATTATTGTATAAGAACGGTATCAGTTTTCATTATATAATATACGAATCTAATAAGTGGTATGTATATAAATATCTGTAGAAATCTCGAGAATGACATCTTTTTGAAACCATGATTTATTTATATTTATACGTTATAACAAGTCCATTTACAGTTTAAGAGATTAATTACTGTACAGGGCGACAATGAGATAATCTTAATATACTTGTACACGTTCTAATATTTAGCATACAGATCTTGTTCATTTATTACAGAGTGAATAAAAATATTAATAGTAATACATCTCTACATCTTTTAGTTGATACAAAGTCGTATACAATATGCAATGCGTATATTTTATGCTGCATCAAAGGCAAAGAATAATTTCCACGTGAGAATAAAATACTTATAGAGCTAATAGTTCTAAGTACTGGCTCAATGAGTATCTTAAAGTAATCAAAGTAATCAATAATTATATATAATCTGAATAAAACCGAGTTTAGTATTGCCAACTGCTAATACTTTACATTGAAATTATAAGTAAAGTACTATCATTGAATTTGCTCATTGACTCAAGCTATACTGTTTAATTGTAATCTCATTCCCTGTTTAAATTTCCAGACTATCGTCCTTAGTTCAATTAGCTTGGATTCCTACTATTCAATCTTTGCGTTATATTGTTATCACGACTCAACCGACTCATTGACTGTGAGAAGTAACTATTACTATAAGAAAGTGTACAAAGGATGAAAGTTTTGTGTCAAGCAAAAACGAGAGTAAAAACTCGACATTAAAATGTATTGAGTAAACTTCGCAGTTTGTGTCAAATTGTCAATGATTGACGAGTTTGTATTATAGAGTATAATATTATTATTATTGTGTATCATTTCTGTGGTGGCAAGTAATTACTTGATCTGTATCGGTATCGACCAGTCAATTTTTAATTACACGCTAGCGGAACATGCATGTTATTTGTAAATAAATATATTATGTTCGTAAAATGTGAGTATAATAAATAATTCTTTGGAAACATAATTCGTTATCAATGTAAATATACAGATTGAATAAACGTTGTGAACACAATTATTGCATTTATTTTTACTTAAGTATCCTAAAAGCTACTAAAAAAAGCATATTGGCAGTTAATACATAATTTAACACCACAGCGTGTTAAGCTTTAAATTACCCCGAAAATATTGAAATCCGGTCGGTGGTGCTCGAAAGAGAAAGCAACCTAAAAGGGTTAGATAATAAAATATGATTCTTACTAGGTGTATTGCATTGCAGTGCAACTTTTGCATGTAAATCATCTGAACGAAACACGGCATTCATCCTGCTGGTAAAACATAAAAATGCATGTCTTTTGCCGAAATCATGACCATTATTATTTCACTATCAATGTTATTTTCCAAAAGTAAGGTGTATAAAATAAAAGTACATTTTATTTACACGACAATTTTTAATTAATTTTATGCAGTTTTCTAGTAACTGGACTTAGTGTTTATATAGCTAGTGTAGTGGTACCTAATCAATAATACATTAGATATAGCACAGTTTTGTATATTCTTTACTAGACTACATAAAATTGCATAAGATTACTTTAAAGCGATATACAGTGTGATCACTTTACTGTTTAAAACGCTTTAGATTAGAGACACTCTCAAAAATAAATGCAACAATACCGTTAGTTACTTAGCAAAAGCCAACAGAATGTTCCATTATTACGCGAAAGGAATACAATAAATCGTTGCGTGTGCGAGTCTTTTTGACAGTGTACCGAAATGCATAAAACATGTTTTATGCAGCATTTCTTATTCTTTCATCGATCAAACAATAATGTACACACTCTGTGTATTTTACTCTACAGAGTAGGTACACACGCAGCAGAGAGAAAGACATAGTAGTTAATATGTAGATAAGGTAGTAACGCATTAGAGGTTCACATAGTTGATGTCTCAAGTCTCAAAGTGTTATATTCGTATGCCGTATAGTCGTATCTCATTGTCGTACTGCGCTGATAGAAGATTGACAGAAGGTCATCCATAAAAGATGTGTCATAACGGGGCTCTCTCTCTAAATCTCTTTGTTTTCATATCTTTGGAATCCAAACATTTTCTCATCTTGATTAGATTAGAACAGATTTGAAGGTAATTTGGCCCCCAGTAAGTGTTACTGAGCGATGAAATAAATCGGTATTACTCATTGCTCGTGGCGTTGCGTTGGTAGCATAATATTGTTTGTTGGAATAGTATAATAATATCGTATACAAGGATTCCTATTGTATATATAATTTCGGCCGCTACATTTAGGTTTCTGTCAGGCGGTCATGCAGAGATGGTAGCATTTGACTCGTCAATGATGTATGCGGTCGGTAACTTAAACTGACCAATTGGTCTAGAAAGGCGACAATGCTTGTAAAGGGTAAGTGTCCGTTACCGTGTCCCGGAAATGATAATTAGAGGTTGTTGAATTAGCAACGAACAACCGAAGTAATGGCAACTGGTCCTCATTCTGTGTATACAAATCCAATACACATTTTTATATGTACTGCCCCTAATAATGGCAATGAATATGCGTATGCAGTGTGTAGTGCATCATATGACAACAATACTTACTAATGTACTTTACCACCATCTGTGAAAGAACGGTTGCAGTGAGCTGTTTTGACTGATACACAGTGTGCAAGAAATCCTTGAAATCCTGACTACACACAATACTTAGTTTGTCCGCCTAATTGTACAGACCAGCTTAGGGTACAGTATAAAGTTGCTTATTGACATGGGCACTGTCGCAGGGTTTAATTTCATTTGAAGATAGAGCAAAATTTAGGGGTGAAGGTGAGGCAATGTCACGGTACAATCCCACTAGAAGGGAAAAAGCATGTAATGTTATACAGGGTGTGAAATGAAAGGCTTACCTCCGACTCCCAAATTTTTACCGAAATACAGTAGGTAGAATGGTGGGAGGCTGTCGCTGTAGGTTACTCAATCAAGCTCTTTTATAACTTAACATCTAACCCTTCTATTTGACCCGGGATCCTCGAGGACTTAGAGGACGATGAGCTTGTGAATTTGTGAGTCGTTAAAATTGTTTAAGTGAGCAAATGGAAAGCGAAACTTAAAAAAAGATAAATAAGGTTACCAATTTGCTGCTTATTCAATAAAGAATATACATCTCAAGCAAAAATGGTCCCTTCCAAAGATCCTGAGTACGACAAAGCCAAAAGCGGATTTATAAGGGAATTGGCTCAATTCCACGAAAGTCGTGGGTAAGAATAGTTTAAGTTAAATTTTGACGTTTAACAGTATGAATGAAAAATAAAAATGATAATTCATAATTTAGTATAAATTATAAATATGCAAAATATGGTTGCTCAATTTGAACTTAAACTGACCAATAATATATCAGCATTTAGATAAAAACACTCAAAAATCGATAATAACAAAGCTGCTATATGGTACTATAATATTTTGTAGACTGATTAAACAAATTTTTATATAGTAATATATTTTGCCTCATTTGTTAAGTCACTGTAGATTTTTATTTAAAGTGTGGATACTGCAAACGCTATTGTAAAACTTTTTTGGTTAGTTAAAAACGCTACAACAGTCAACAGTAATATTAATGTGACTAACATTTACATTCTTACATCAAATTTAATCCTTTTCTTGAAAATTCTTGATAAAACATATTTTGAATTAAATATATGCTTTGTATATTATGACTATAACGTATGTTCTATTTAGATTTATTAAAATTTTAAATACAATTTTAAGTTTATAGCATTACAAATTTTAAATGCTCATTATAAAAAATATATTAATCTAAGTAAGAATATTTAGACGTAATAAGTATCCGCCAAAGTTTGTCTGTATACTATTTTTCTTTAAAAATTACAAGGATTTTAGTACAATGAAGTAAATGTAAACAAGAGTAAACTGTTTTACTAATAAATTGACTCAATAATATGTGAAATATATATTATATCCGAATAAGCAACTATGGTGTAACTACAAATTGCATGTATAGAAAATGACTGGATTGAAAGTTGCTACCCTACTTTATTTATGCTTTAATGATTTGCAAACTTTTGCGAATTTAATTATTCCATTATTTACACTCGTATTAATAGATTTAAATATTGCAAAAGGGTTAGTTTAATTTATAGAGTAGCCTGTAGAATCGATCTCTATTAATGTTAACTGTCGTTTACGGTAACACAGCTACGCTGATTGCAACAATACAAGTGCTGAATGCCCGGTAGATGATAATGCAGCGGCTGGACACAGGCAACAGGCAGGAAAGGGAAAGAGTACACTCTGAGTGAGTGAAACTGTGGAACAGTGGAATTGGAAAGATAATTGTGAGACTGAGATTGGAGAATGAAAATGAGACAAAAATACATAATATTATATAATATTTTACTATGCACTGCACTTACATGAAATTGATGCAATCTATTACCATCTGTAATTAATTATAATTATTGGAGATTCTTATTTACCTGTTGACCCCTTTTTATAAATATTTTTGCCTTTTTGCCCTGTTTGTCGTTTAGTCTATAGAGTAGATTCTTCAGAACTCGATACGCTGCGCTTTTTTCTAGTTTATCATTATAATAGTCATTAGTTTCTGGTTGAATTCGGAATTTATTTCTGATTAAAATAAGCGGAATTGAGAAATAATTATTGTTACATCATACTCAAGTTACTTCAAGTTATTATGTATTATATTTTGACCTACAGTCAACAAAATGACGTATTTGGCGTGTTGTTGTAGACTACGACAACCACAACTTTTGATTATATACAGTAACTCCAATGGAAAATTGATTTTAATGTTAGGAATATTTTTTGATCTTACAGGACCCATATGAAAAATACACCAAAAATCAACGGCAAAGAAGTTGACTTATATCTGTTGTATCAGATTATTACCTCTCATGGCGGCTGGGAAAAGGTGGGTGTCTTTCAGTTTTCCGATGACATTTAGTCAGTTTCAACTACGAGACTTTTAATTTGGTTTCGATGGCCCATTTTCAAACTGTTGATAATTAACGTTTCTTGGAAAACACTTTTATCAAACTCATTTCTTCAACAAGTACGATGGGAGATGTGGAAAGTACAGCTACAGCTATATCGAGCTATCAATCAAAGGTAGCTGTGTCAGCAAAGGCGCAATAATTATATGCTCTGCCATCCATATTATTATGGTTACGCATTCCCAAATTGGCTTTTAATCTGCGGAGTTTCTTGATATCTTAAATAACTACTATAATTTTAAAAGTATACGTAACATTATAATTCACATTCATAGTTTTTATTTTTGACCGGTTATCAGAATCACATCAGTTTGTTCGAATTGTCCTCCGAGTCTAAGTGTACAACACTCTGTAGTTTCTCTTTAAAAAGTATCTCTGGTCGGACTCACTCTGGTATACTTTTTGTTGACCATTAAGCGTCAAAACGAAACACCTCGGGTCAGGGACGTACCCTTGATTTGATTTCGGGGAGGGCACCAAAATAAAAACTATGTTATAAATGACAATTATCGCTCGAAGCGCGGAAGATTTTGAGATTTTTAGCACTTTTTTTGGTACAACAACTTCTATTTTTTGGGGTTTCGGGTAGGGCACTTGCCCTAGTGCCCTGCCACTGGGTACAGTCTGGTCTTGGGTGACATTGACAATCTCATGAAAGAATTTATGCTTGCTCATTTTCGTCAAAGAAGAAGAAAACAAATTATATAGAAAGAACAGGTCTAAGCTTAGCCGTATTCAGGGGGTGGGCATGGGGGGTAACATGCCGTCGATTTCTTCGGTACTATGTTATTTTCAGTACCGGCCGGGCAGGGGCTGCCCCAAATGGGCAGCTGGCAGCTTAGCTGCCCTCTGCCCCCAAAGCAGTTTATTAGCAGATCAACGTAGCTGATTCTTTGGGACAGGGCAGTGCCCTGCCCCTGCCCGAAACTGATTAGTGCGTAGCTACGCTGCCCTGCCCCAAAACTGTTTAGCATATATACCATCTACCCTCTCCCTAAACATTTTAGCGTACAGCTAGGCTGCCCACTGCCCTGCCCCACAATAGTTAAGCGAGCACGAGCAGCCAGGCTGTCCTACAACAAAACTGTTTAGCGTGAGCGTGCGGTTGGACTGCTCACTGCCCTCCTGGCCCACAATCGGAAAAATCGTTCTGCCGGCTAGGCTGCCCTGCCCCAAAACAAGTTATAGCAGGCAGTTAAACTCCCCACTTGGACCACTTCCCTTAAATTAAAATAGTTTTGGTAGGCATGTAAACTGCTTGTCACCACATAGGTAGGTTTTGGCATAGAGCAACCCTGTCTATCACAATCATTTTTAATTGGCAGTGTTTTATTTGACAATTCCTTAATACGACAAAATGAAGGAGAATACATAGGTATTGTATGAAATGTAACTGTCTACATTATATGGGGTAACTAAATCTAAATTTCAATATTAACGTTTTTAGCTATTTCTGTTGTTATAAATAATAAAGCAATATTGGGCCGGACTCACAATCAGTTCCACGGTACCGGTATTGGGGCCAGGCACGCTGCCCCAGTACTTGACAGCTGGGAAGAAATCGACGGCCCGGGGGCAGTTGCCTCGCCCGAAATCCCAAAAAAAGAGGTTATTTTGCACTGAAACGGCAAAAAATCACGAAATTATTCGTGGTACGCGCGAATTTGATGCATTTTATGTTTATGTTGGCCTAAATTTGCTCCCATTTTTTCCGCTTCGCGCGATTATTGGTGCAAATGTACCTCATGTTTGGATTTTGTCCTCCCCGAAATCGATTGCTGGATACGGCCTTAGCTCTCACTCAGCATAATATATTTTTGTCAGTTAGTTATTAATATTACTCCTACAAATTGTAGGAAGTAACCAGGAAAATGGACAACATGCAAATATTTGTAATTGTAACAAATAAATATCTTGCACTTCCGCAGACCTAAGTTTGGGTTCGGTGGAAAGCTTCCTACCGACGTTATAGCTCCTATTCTCGATTTCTCAAAACCTTCCTCTCTTGATTGTGGGCAAAATAATTTTTTCACAGCATTGGAGTATTTTTTTATGAAATCTCCTTGTAATGGAGCTGCTTTTCGGTACATATACAGAATTTGCTAAAAATCCGTCAATTTTTTTATTGAAATTCAAAATTTTGATTTATACATGAGTAGTACTACACGCAAATAATTCTTTCCTGAGCCAACCTTTTCACATTCAAAGTGTGATAGCCATCGTAAGGGAGCTTTAGCTGCGTTCCCCTATAGCGCTGTGTGCCATGTTTTCGGAAATAACGCCACTTCAATTGGGGGCGAATGAAATCGTGTACGTCTATTTTATACTACTACTTCAGGGGTATGTGAGACAACCTTTACATTCTTTCTAGTAGTTAAATATAAATGTATGTATACGGAAAATACACAGCTGACAGTGTAATATTATACATTATATTTACGATTTTTTTCACGGAAGAATTGGTAACTTCTGTCAGAGTCAGAGTGGACGCAGAGGATTGTGGTGCATGTCATTCTAAAGGCTATTTCCTGGAGAATACGTTATCGGCTCTCGTTTATATGTTTCAGTTGGCCCATTCGTCTCCAGCAAGAGATATTTAATTGCGTCTGTCAGTGTAGTTTACTATATTTTTGGAGACGAATGGAGCAGCCGAAACCTGTAAACGAGGGTCCATAACGCATTCTCCAGGAAATGGCCTTTCGAATGACGTCCATCCCGATCCTCTGGGTCCACTCAGACAGAAGTTGCTAAATCTTTCCGGCTTCAACATTTAACCAGTGATTTCAGGTTTAATGTACAACCTTAGAGATTCTTAAAACT
Organism: Pogonognathellus longicornis; assembly: GCA_034694085.1. Lineage (NCBI taxonomy): Eukaryota > Metazoa > Arthropoda > Collembola > Entomobryomorpha > Tomoceridae > Pogonognathellus > Pogonognathellus longicornis. The sequence continues at coordinate 40,655 of JAQFYB010000626.1, forward strand.
GCTCTGTTGATTATAATATATAATCTAATTAGTTGGAGGGGCGGGACTTATAATTCCTAATAAGAAAACAAAATAATCCCAAAAGCGCACTTTGATTTCCCAAAGTCCCCTTTCACCCTTGAAGTTATACATTAATTCGGGTATAGGTAACAAAGGTTACTTTTGTTGCAAAATAGTTGTGGTTAATTCGTGGCAAATGTTCTGACAAGCGGCTTCCGGAGAATAGACCTTATTCACCAGTACTGTAGATTGATTCCTGAGTCCGATAGCCGGTTGAAGACTCCTGGAAGACATTCACTTCTGTCAGTTGGACTTAAACAATACCATGAATGACAGAAGTGAATGTCTTCAAGCAGTCTTCAAGCGGCTATCCTGTAGACTCAGGATTCAATCTACAGTACCGGGGATTAAGGTCTATTAGTTGGTAACCGAATAATCTAAATGTTGAATGTTTAATGCTACAATAAATTAATAAGCACTTTGAATTGAATCAATCACATACAATCTACTGATTGAAAGTGAATTCTCCATCGAGATCTTCATCTCATATTCACCAATGAGTTCTCCATCGAGATCTTCATCACATTCACCAATGAGTTCTCCATCGAGATTTTCATCGCATTCACCAATGAGTTCTCAATCGAATTCTCCAATGAGATCTTCATCAAATTCTCCAATGAGATCTCCATCGAATTCTCCAGTGAGTACTCCATAGAGTACTCCACCGAGATCCCCACCGAATTCTCCAGCGAGTTCTACAGCCAGTTCCCCGGCGGGTTATACAGCGAGTTCTCCATGTTGTTCATCATGTTGTTCATCATCGTGTCAAAGAAGTTCACCAAGATTGAAAAATAATTCAATTGCTAGATCTCTAATCAAAGAATGCATTGCTAACCTTTTAAACCAGGTTAACTTTAGTAACGACTCCGTAGTATATTTTCAGTATACTCTACCGTACAATTAATATATTTGGTTTGCTAATAATAGATGATTGGAGGAAAACTGTTTGAAAATTGGGACAATCGATGACCACATTAAATGCATTAATTAATTATTGCTTCGTACGGTCATCAACATCTAACTAATAATATAATTTGTTTTGACTTTCAGATTAACACACGCAATGAATGGGATGATCTGCTGGAGCATTTTCACCTGCCAAGAGCGACCAACGGTGGTTTAGCGATCAAACAAATCTATCTTCGGTAATATTTTGTAGTTTTGCATTTCATTTCTTTATTTAAAACAGTATGCAAATGTTTTTTGGCATTTCATTTGTTGTTTGTGTAAAATAATTTTGGTTCCACCGAGATCAGCTGTATCAAGTTTAGTCACTACAAAATACAAGTTCAATTCAAACTAAGATGGAATTTGACGTAAACGCAGCACCAATGCCAATTAACTACTCATAGACTATGAGTCATAGTTGCTGCTACTGAGGCTTTATTCGTATTTTAGACAATCGAAGTTCTTCATAACTGGCTATATGAAATCGCTTATGATAATCTTATAGACCGTACTTCAAAACATATTTTCCAACATTTAGTTGCTCAGAATATCTCACGCATGGGGTGCACTCACCCCTTAAAGTTTTAAAAGCATCATTTTTTCGACGCGATATCTCCGAACCTATTGAATCGATTTGATTGTAGCCGGTATCAATCGAAAGCTTTCACCACTCACTATCATGATAGTCTATTCGTAATTTGTTGTTTCAAAAAGTGGAATACTGCTCCCGGTGCTCCCACTTTCTTAATTCAAAAAATGAAAGAGCGCTCTTACTTTCTTAGTGCGAAAGTAAGACATGGTAATAGACTATCTCGAAGTGACTGTTAAGATCTTTCGATTGATACCGGTTACAACCGAATCGGTTCATTAGGTCAGGAGACATAGCGTACGGAAAATTGATGTTTTTGAAACTTTAAGGGATGAGTCGGTGAGTCCACCACATGTGTGGAGTAACTTGAGCAACTAAAACTTAGAAAATATGTTTTGAAATACGGGCTATCAGATACGTATATTATTATAATAATAAACGATTTCATATCATAGTAATTCAATTGTCTAAAATAGGAATAACGCGTCTACTTAAATTGAAGGGTTGTTCCGTATTGTGTGTTTTTTCAGGTTTCTGGAATTGTACGAAAAGATACATTTTTTGGGAGAAGATGTTGATGGTCGGGTGGAAGAGGAGGACGATGTCGACGACAGTCGGCATCGTAGGCGACATCATCCCAATAAACAGTTGTTTAGTCCCTTACCTCAAAACCAACATAGTCAACAAAATTCCAACGTCCCAATTACAATTCAAGGTGAGTCTGAGCTATTTTTTGTGTATTAAACGATGTCAAGTTCAACTCTTTTATTTCATCGGGACAAATTATTAAGCTATTATGTGAAAGATAATAGACAAGTTTATACTATTACTACAGATCATCTGCGGGGCCAGTACGGATTGTCGACAAAAATTGTTCCCGATACTGAATATGACAGACTTGTTTTATCCCTGCAAAGTCCGATGGCCAATGACCAGGATATGGCAATAAGCGTTTGCACGTTGCTCTCTAACGAGTCTAAACATGTGTTAAAGTTTCATAAAAATCCTCAATTACTAAACCTGATGCTTGGCCATGCTGGAATTTTTAACGAGTGTAAGTGATTTACTTTACATTTGCTAAACGGATTTGTAATTAATTTGGGCATTGTTTTTAAATACAACCACTTTAATTTTGAGTTATTTATTTATTATAGGTTCACTAAGAAGTCTGTACGAAGAATCGTACGCTCGAGCGCGAGGTCTGAGCCATAAGAATTTTTGGAATGAACATGTTAGTGATCCAGATATTAGAAAACTCTTGTGCGAGTGCTTTGTTCCTAGAGAGCAGCTTACCTTATGTCAGTATAATGAAGAGCAAATTAAGTACGGTCCTAATTTAGAACTGGATCTTGAAATCATTAATGAACAAGATTTGACGGAAGAAGAAAAGGCCTATTTAGAGTTTTTAAGAAGCAGAAAACGAAGGCGAAGAAAGTCAATCGAAAATGAACCTGCCATGTCGCCTGCTGTTGACCAGCTAAACCAAGAGGAAATGGGCATATTAAATGCTTGCTGTGCGCTATGCTGTTGTCAAGAGTATGAAAATGGAAAAAATGTACAACACGATTCTTATGCACACCTAAAGATTAGCCCTTCCGGATCTGAAGACAAAATCGGACAGAGAATTCTTCAAGTCACCAATATTCTACGAAATTTAAGTTTCGAAGAGGATAATGCACTCATTATGGCTTCTAATCCATCCATGTTAAGGTAAGTGACATGCCTGTGTTTACAACTGACGCCAGTATTATAAATTGTGTTTAATAAGCTAAATTGACAATGGAAAGTTTCAGACTGTTTGTTTCAGACTAATATTAGAGTAGGTACAATAATAGTTTTTATAATGTTGACCAGTCTTCGTTTGCAATCGTAATTAATAGTGTGTTGTCATTGACGATTATGGTCGTTCCTAAGTAAACATTTCACCAATGGAAATGTTCTGTCAAAATATTTATCTGAATTGTTTCGTAGGCGCACTTCCAGTAGCCAACAAAATATTAAAATTGAAGAGTCAGATTTGAAACCATCTTGGTAGTTATGAATCGTATAGTAAGTACGTGGAGTACCTACAACCAAAACCAGCAACATATATATTAGAGTTTCTCGATAATCAATACCTAGGTAGGCGCAATATCATCTTAGAAATAAACTATTCGAGTATTCCAAGATCATTTAGATCAGAAAATGAAATGTGTACCCATCGTGCATACCTCAGGGCCCCCCCCCATGTCTCATACCGATTCTAAATCCCGAATTTTCGAGTTGCCCGAGAGATATGAATACCTACTCGAATTATTAATGCCACAATAAGAAGACACTGCCCATTACGTGACATTTTTACAGATTAAATGATTTCTCCGGATTGAAGAATAAATTCAAAATTCGGGTTGTTTACTTTTGAAGCTGGATTCTTGCTCTTTTACACAAAGCATCGAATCAGGTCTACAGTTTTCAATCACTTTTCGAAAAACTAAAACCACATTATGCAACACCAAGAATCTAGCTTCAAAAGTAAATAGCCCGAATTTTGAATTTATTCTCCAATCCGGAGAAATCATTTTATCTGTAAAATAATTCAAGTAGTTTTTTAATTATCAGAGCGTCAATTAATTAACCGTACTACTCCTCGTGTTCATACTCTAATAAATTAACGAGAAGTAGTAACATTAATTAGTACACCAATCCAAGCTCTGACAATCAAGGGATCGCTTTTGATATTAGTACCTACGTTAACCACATTAGACCCAACTAAACCCGACTTTCAAATGTGGCCAGACTACAAATTACAGCTTGCTGGCAATCTAGAGTAATATCTTGTGCTTTGGAAGACAACATATTTTCAGCGAAGGGCTAGGAATATATCACTTTATCTAGTAACCATACTATTTGTTCTGGGTTTTTTGGGGGTATGAGATGTTGACCGAGATTGGTCGATCTGCCCATTTTTTCAGATATCTATGCAGTGAAAACCATTTTCATGAGTTTGCCCATTAATGCGATAATTTTTGTTACAGATTTCTCTTAATCGCCGCCAACTGTTCTTGGGGTCAGCTACCACAATTGTCTTATGATATGATTGGAAACGTGGGGAAATACATGAAACTTCATGAACCCACTACAGATCCCATCAGTTCCATGATGATGGATTTAATTATATCCGGTCTGTATTCAAACGACCGGTTCAAGATTTTGCGATCTTTAGAAACCCTACGAGAATTGACGAAGAAAGAGGACAACGAACATGTCATCCTTCGTTATTTTGAAAAAAGTATGTTCAGTCGACTGGCGGAACTGTTAACTGTTAGTGATATCATGTTGCTAATTTACACGCTGGAGTGTTTGTTAGCATTGACAAATATGGGGGAAACGGTCTGCAATGATTTAGTTAGTGTTCACGGTTCCGTGTCCACCCTGGTGTCACTAGTCACTGTAGAGGTAATGTACACATTTAATTGCACGTCTACAGTGTCATAAAAGCCATCAATATAAAAATATTTCACATTGCTTTACATTTTTTAGGCACAGAGCTACGGTCCGAAAGGTTGCATTTTAATGCGTGTCGTGGAAACCGTAACGGGTACATCCGTGCCTCAGTCTGCACAACATGGATCCGGTACTACTGTTATAGCGCAAACTGTTAACCCACCCACAGTGATTAAGACACCTCTTGTGTCCGGTTCTGTAAACTCACCGCAACCATCACCCGTCTCGTCGAGTTCAATGCAAACGTTGTCAACTAGACTTGTTATTAATGGCTCATCGTCGTCTTTTCCCTCTCTATCAAGCAGTACAACGGCCACAGGAACCACTGTCATCCCACCCACGCAACCACAAATTTCAACAGGTTTTAACAGCATGTCACCAAACTCTCTGGCTTTACCAGCAGCTACTACGGCTACCCCAGTTGCAGTTCCATTGGTTCCCTCAATATCCACCTCCAATTCGCAGTATCCGATGCCTTCAAGTATTTACGATGGTTCAAACATGAACAACTGTACCATTGCGTTATCCAACCCTTCGATGACCACAACCTTAAGTCAGTTTCACTTACCGCCTCTGACAACTTTATCGTCATCAACCACTACATTATGTCCAACATTGTCTCCGACCCCCACACCAATTGCTCAAGTTCCTGTTTTTCAACAAAGTAATGCAACTGGTTCACCTAAAATCACTCAAGAGTATTTTAAGAGTATTTACGGCGGCATACTTACTAAGAAAAAATCATCTGAAAATAATATTAAGGAGTCTTACAACTATTCGAAACCCGAAACCACGACGATACTACAGAGTGCTTCAAATAATGCAATAACACCTGCTATTGTCACCTCTGTTGCTAAAAGTTCTCCGGAAATTTCTTCGGCGCCCACTTTGAACGGTAGTCCCACAGGAGCTACATCGGTGGCAGGAACCTCATGTGTAGGGGCTTTAGCCCAAGTGTCCAGTCAAAGTCTAAACCAGCAGATCTTTAATCCGTCGATAAGTCTTGTTACTCCAAGAGGTACTTTGAGTGAAGAAGGATGGGCCATTGCTTGGCTTAAGGGAGCCTTGGAACTGGCGTCGGGAAGTTCCATAGAGGAAGGTGAACTTTACCGAATGTATCGATCCGCTAGAAAAAACCCTAATGTATATCTTACTTCCGAACAGTTCACTCAGTGTGTTAAGTAAGTTTAAAATTTTCGCTCATATAAACCTCTTAATTCCTTTTATTTTAATTATTATATCTGTTAGAAAAAATTGTTATGCACTGTATGGTTATTCAGTAAGATTTTATACACCCCTTGGTCTAAATGGGTAGGACTATATTTATATTTACGACAATTCAAATCTTTTTAGTGTTCTCATTGGATGAGATTCATTCAGTTGTAGAATAATGAAAGAACAATCTTGGGCCCTTGTTTTTTCTTCCAGGCTCACAATTGTGTATGTACACATGGAGCAGTTGAGTTGTTATTCATTGTTTACATACACACAATACACAGGTAGTCTTGAGGCGAGGCGCGGAAGTCAGTTCTAATAAAATACCAAGAAAGTTGACAAATATGTCTGTCTACCTGATCAATATTTACCTGTTGTGTGTACTGCAGTCCTACCGCCTGAATGAATTATTGTGTAATTATTTCAGGAGGAATAATTACACAATTGAGTTTTAAGTTTTAAGAAATTAAATCGGTTTCTCTTATGGTATTTCCTGAAACATTGAATTTAAAAAAAAATTGTAGAAAGTTTTTTTATAGAAGTTTTTTTTAAATAACTTGTTAAAATAGAGGCTAATCAGGCTATGGCTATAAACTTTACCATAGTATTCAATATTTGAAATGTCACGATTACATTGTTTACAAAATTACATAGATATATTTATTAGTCGCATATTCAATATGTAATGACGGATTTAATTTACAAAGGAATGTTAACTTTTGCACTCATACTAGACGCTTTAGAGCAGATTTTTAAAAGATATGTAAATTAAAAAAGACAATGTGGAGCCCAGTAATGACTTATTGTGCACTGCA
>JAQFYB010000627.1:0-47738 GCA_034694085.1 Pogonognathellus longicornis
CTCTTTCTGATGGTGCTAAAATCTCATTTCTTGATTGGTCGGGCATTTTACCGAATATGATAAAAAGACTCACATATATGATTACTATGGTTGTAAAGACAAGTTTGTAGACAATTTTACGACGATTACATTTTTTGTTATGGTACTCTAATTGCATGACCTTTATCTTCCTGTCGCAAACCATATAAGAAGAGAAAACAAATTGGACATTTACTCGTCAGAATAAATAAACCTCTGTAAAACGACTATAATTAATTTCAATGGGCTTGGATTATCGTTAATGTGACGAATTGTCATTATTTAACAGTGCTACATACATTTTGTATTCATTCGCTTCGCTAATGGTCGGGCAGTTGTCTATATAACTCAAAGAGAGCCTTAATTAGTTATTCCCAGTGCCAAATGTAATGAAGGAGTTGGTCGATTGACACCATCTTCGAACTTGACTTTTTATTTAGCCTCTAAATTACAAGCACCACACTGTCCACATTTTTGAACAAAATAGTACGTTCGCCGGTACCTTCTTGATTTATCGTGCCGACGAATACGGTTCAATAGATATAATAGACAGACAATTCATTCCTATTAAACATATTACGATGCTTATTAGCTGTTGTCCGGTTGTATTTGGTTTTAACAATTGACATTATATATTCATTAAAAACTTAATGAAAAATAATTGAAACTAAGAGATTGAATCCAAAAATAACATTATTGAATACTTAAAAGGGAATCAAATCCACACCGTTTAATAATAATCACAGAACATCTGTTCAGTGAGATTTGTCACTCCAACCAAACCGCATTCATTGTGCGTCATTCATGATGCATATTACCCCTTTACACAGCATCCCGTCATTCCAGTAAGTGAACAAGTCCGAATCGAGTTAGTCGAATTATTTTTAGATTTGACAATAATTGCAATATTCTGCATAAATTGCATGTTAATTGCAGAATGACAACGACAACATGCGAATTTTAGTAGATGCCACTTTTAATTAGATGAGTGTGTAAAAGCTACATAATATTCTGTTCCATTAGAAGAATGACTCCATGATGTTTTTCTGTGACTGGGAATTAAGTTAATTTCATTTGGTGTAATGTGTGAAAGGAGAAAGTATGAGAGAAAAGTGGCACGTTAAAAAAGTTGAAACTTATTTGTTTTTTGTTTGTGACTAATTGAATTGAAGGTAGACGCTGCAAGGAGCAAGTTTTTGGAGCAGTTTACGAATATGGAAAAGGCTAATCAGATTTGCGAAGATAGCCCAGCATGTGATTTGCAGCCAGAGTCAAAAGTATGCCCCAATCCTCGGAAACAACAACCCTTAACTTTGCCATGTACATCTTCTCTTCATAACTCAAGACACCAAACCGTCCTTCTAATATCCTTCTTACTAGTCACTGCACTAGCGCTCGTCACCAACCCAGGTTTGTCTCCAAAAATATACTTTTATGACATTATTATTACTATTAATAAAATTCCTCATATCTGTAACTCAGGTTTTGTGAATAACTACACGGCAATAACATTGCAATAACATTGCAATAAATAATGACAAGCAAGTTAGAAAAACTGAATGTGTAACCGCCATTATCTTCTACGGTCACTTTCTGTAATTTGTTAATTTAAGTGAAATGCATCTGTATAGTGGAAATCCGAACTCTAATAACAATTACAAAAGTTTGTGCGAGTATTTTTATCATATTATGTACTTAGAAATTTTATTAGCTTTTGTGTTATGAAGAGGTATTGGATGTTGGATGGATCCTGCCGAAAATAGTTGGAGAGGTGAATCCGCACTTAAATTGGGAAAACGAAATGAATCGGTCTGACAGGCAGAGTGCCATGAATGGCCTCCTGCCATGTTCTTTCCCAGAAACCAACTTCATTTCCACCGCCACATCCTACCTTATTTAGCTGTGATGTTGAAAGCGCTGCTTTTTTCACAGAAAAACTTTGGGCAATATGTTCAAATAGCCATTAGGTTTATTGCACGGATATTTATCTCTCTTCATAAAAATCTCATCGTGAGAAATGCAGTGTTTAGCAAGTACTTTTAGACATACTTAGCTGAATTCATATCAATTGAATTCCAACAGCATCCATTCCAACAGCCAAAATACGTTCTCATTCTTAGCAAATTACTCAGGACTTTTTCAGTTTGTTTGTATAATATATTTCTATGATAAATAGAATTTTATTCTCATCTTTTCTACCACTACTAACAAAACCCATTTTCAAATTGCTTCAGATTTACTAGCACCAATATTTTATGGACAAAGTATAGTAAAACTAATGTAGTAATTCAGTAGGACCTCCTACACAACTCATTACTGTGCCTTTGGATATAAAGAAGCCCATATAATTTTTATAATATATGATTGGTCTTTAAACTGTATAGAAATAGGAAGAATTCCAAGAAATAGCTTATGATGATTATGATTTAATGTAAAATATGGGATTGAGATGATGCATTAGTCGATGGGATATCGAACGGCTATAGATAAAGTTGAGACTGGCTTTTCTCTTGTTGAGTATTGATTGGTAGTTAAGTCCATACGGGAGGAAACGTTATAAAATGAATGAAAAAATGAAAAGCGTGCGGACGACTATATAGATTTATAGTTGCTTGCTGTAAGTTTTTGCTGTTCTGACGCTGATCTAAACTGGTTGACTTACCGTGAAACACAGTAGCTCCGGCCCCTTGTAGATCAGAGAAAGCATGACAAAAAAGGAATAAAGGATAAGAAAAGAAAAAGGTGGCTTTTGAAGCATACAAGAGAGGATCGGAAGAGCAGAAACCTCAGCTCAGCAGATAATTTATCAATGTCGCCTAAAGAGCCAAATCCGGTACCCTTATATGAAAGATACTAAGAATGAATAATTGCTCTATATTTGCTTAACGCGCTTTTCATTTGACCTTTATTATTAGTTCACGGAAAAGAATAGCTTTCCCTGTTACACTTTATTGTATCTTCCGTCCGTCGAGAGCTTTAGAGTGCCCGCCATCAAAAGAATACACATCACTGCTCCTGCCGTACATTTACGTCCGTATTATTCCTGTCAGTATGCAGTATAGTTCTACAAAACTACAATGCCCAAACACTTTTCCGTATTGACAAGTAAACGTTCCACCAAAAACAACTAAACCGCAAAGTAAACAGTTTAGCAAACCCACAACCAGGAGTTGGTTCAAACCCGGCTTCTGCACCACCGTTATATTTTATGTCAATAATAATATTAGCAGTCTTTTCAAACATTAATAACGCTACCTGATAAGCCAAACAATAACCCCGGCCACCAAACAAATACTTTCTTTCATGGGAATCTCCACTATGCTCAAAACTAACTTACTATGTATACCATTACATTATAGTGTTTGAAAAACATAGTTTTGAGTGACTGCGGAAACGAAATGTAACCGATATTACTAGCATATCGACGCTTCATGCTAAATTAACATTGAAAATGTTGCACAAGATTAAATCCTTAAGGTTTTTGACTGATGAAAAATCTTCTATATACAAAAGCCTACTGAATAACCTTTCACTCTTTCTATTTATTTAGAAAATATCCTTTTATTTGTATGACTGTCTGTAAAATATACACACGAGCAATATTGACAGATTACTATAATGCATTTATTTTTACAGCCGATAATCCAACACGGTATAATATTTCGCCATCTTTCCCTTTAAATCAATTTATCTATTCCTGTGCTACCAGCTTTTTACTGCTTAGTTTCCATATTGTCTGATGAAACGTAAGTTTCTGAGGAGTAATTTCATGCAAAACATATAGTCAGACTCTAACCACCCATGCAGAAACAAAAAAAAATAGCCTGTTCGAGATCAGCCAATTAGTCCGTTACTCTACTATTACAGGTACCCATTTTTATTATTTAATGCATCAGTGGCATACTTTATAAGGTTATCAAAGTGATTGAATTCAATTTATTTGTTTACAAATTTTATAACTCTCTGTCGGTATACGAGCGCTCCAGACGAAATTGTATGCATCAGAACGCAGAGGAAGAACAAACCATTAAAATCCGATTCGACATTTGTTAGGCAATCCTTACATTCATAATATAATATACTATATAGGTACTATACATATATCAGAAAATAGTTTGTATATCTTCTCTGAAAAATGTATATGAAGGCACTCAAATTTCAATAGCATAATATACTAATAATATTGAAGTTTGTTGATGGAGTGTGGAGACTGAGTTTCAGTATACTTAACTTACATATATGTATATAGTTGCACCTACTGTAACTTATTGACATTTGACATAGTAAACATTTTTATAATCCATTTCTTCAGGAGTCGTGACATAAAATATTCTCCCTAAGCGACTGATGGATGATAACCTTTGCAATTTAACATTACGAGAGTAATGTCATCGATTTGATAATCTATTGTAGGTAAAAGTCACAATGTGAATTGTAAACGATCATAAAAATGTACTAGAGAATTTGGGTAGACTGCTGTCGGTTGGATTATCGGGGCATGCTGCATGTTGGACTACAACTACTATTTCGAGTAATTCTTGTTAAATTTCTCTGCACATTTTATTTAAGTGTCTAAATTTCTCATCTAGTCCAATTCATCTGGACATTAATGCTAGTAGATATATTTTTTTAATCCCCATGGTTGCATGTGCATCTCTTGCATCTCTAGCTGTAAAACTAATGTCAAAATGCATTGATCTAGTCTTTAGTGAAAAGATCTAAACAAAAATAAAAACTACGATAACTGTAGAATTTTCCTCAATTTTCTTCAATTTGTATTCCTTAAAAACTTTAAAAGTTTTTTTATTTTGAAAATGGCACTGTGATGCCTTGTAAATAAGATTTTTTTAAAAACTTTAATATGTACCAATTAATATAATCCAGACGTTTCACTAATGAACCAACCGACAGCAGTCTACCCCACCAAAGAGTTTGGCCATAAAAACCATCATCTCCACACACTAATAATACAATCTGTATATAACACTAATAAAATATATCTTAAATATTATAACGTGATACCACCTACTGACCCGACTGCTGTGTTCAAACTGAAATACAAAAATTTCAGTAGTAGTTAAAGGTAGTAGGTACTTTTGTTGTAGATATTTGTATTAGTTTCAACGTGATAATCTCAGTCTAATGCTGTGTAGAACGAATGTATATTGTGTTGACTCCATAATAGATTTTATATTGCATATATTATGTATTGTTAGTTGTTTCATAGAGTTTACGTCGTTTTGTTTTGAATGGATGTAATACGAGTTCTAACTGTTTTCTGGCAAATTTAAAGTATTTTCAGGTAGGAAAGCATAAAGTGGTGGGGTGGGTTATATGAAAGTTAGAGTGTCTCAATCGAGCAGGTTGGGTTTGGAAGTGTATTCTATAGGAATCTTTCCTGTGTGTGATGTGACGGTATGTTTCGTAAAGTGTTAGGCATATGAACATTAATGGGTTTATAGCTGGGCAAAATGGGATGGGGTTAAAGTTAAACTCTTCCAGATTCCATTTATCTTCCGTCTGACTAACACCCGACAAAAAACTCGTATCAACGTCACTGTTCCATACATCATTTTAGAGAAAGCTGAAGCATACATGAATTGATAAGGACCACTTCTCCGTGACAGCCATGGCTCGGTACAATTTGTGCGAAACTCTTTTATTCATTTCATGGCATCATCATCTCAAAATATTATTTCACTCTCTTCACAAAGTACACACGCCTAGTCCTCCTTTCCCGACCTATCCGTAAAAGGCTGCGAATTTCTATTTGTACTTGACAGATGGTTGATTCTATGCGTCTTCTTACTTCTTGTGCACTGACTGTGTTGCGTGTTCTTTAGCTGCAGTGGATGCCATGCCGTATTATGTAATGTATAGTGAATAGGTACAGATTTAAGTATTTGCTTTCCTCACAGATACATATTTATGTACGACGGTGGTGTGGTGTGGTGGGATACATTTCTTGTGTCATGTGAAGTGAACGAAAGAAACGAAAGTGTAAGGAGCTACTCAAATTCTAAGGAAACAGAGTGGATTAGATAAGGAGAGTCTTTAAAGATTACTTTTATAGGCACACTCACACAACTCTGCTCTGCCATAAGACCCCTTTCTCCTTCTATTCCAAATTCTTCTAAAACAACTCGTCTCTTTGTGTGTTTTCTTTTGCACGACCGACTAGATAGAGAGACTTAAACTTAAACTGGACGCCGGCTTATCTTCAGTCAATTACACGAGTCTCAAGTTAGAGTCATAGTAGAATCAAAGAAAAATTAGTTTTGCCTCGATCATCCATTAATTTGACATAAAGTAGACAGGAAATTACATTTCAATCTTATAAGAACAAGAAGCAACTTCTTGAACAAATTTTCTGGGCACAATTTTTTCACAAACAAAGTAGATTTTTCTACTTTCTCTATTTATATACGTATAGGTTAAGTTGATAATGGTATATATAGAAGCTACTTATTAGTTACACAACTAAAGATCGTCGAGTGAGTTCTCTCAGATTGACGAAATTGTCAATAAACGAGTTCAGAATAGTCATTCGATTTCTCTGCCTAATGTAATTTGATTATTTCGCAGTAAATGTAACAATGAATTGAATGTAACCGCAAAATAATTGAAACAAAGCGTAATTTAACTTTATTACTTAATTATTTTTAACTTTCTCCCATTGTTCTGGGAAGTCAATTCTAAGTGTACACTCACTCACAAAAGTGCACTTTCGTGTCGAGCTTTGTATTATAAAGTGAATACTCAATTACATCGTATGAAAGAAAGTCCCAAAAATCATGTTCGAACAGTAATACACCGAAGAGAAGGTGTACAAGACAATGCGTGACTCAGAAATGTAATAACTGTGCAGATGGGAAATTTTCAATTAATAATACACTCTTTCCCTTTCCATTTTCTAGTCTCACTCATAATTCGAACAAAGCACCAGCAAAAAGTGGTTATGATTTCGTAATGAAATATTTCTCTTCTGAAGCATAACATTCTCGCATCCAAGGCTTCATGCGATTTTGATGTGCGTAAAGTGCAGTAATGAAAAATTCTATCATTACATTTTCTCCAAAAAAATATAAAACTAACTTACACTCACTGAATCAATATTGTATTATTACCTAGGTAAAGGTATGGAATCCAGCATCCAGTCTTCAAATATACCTAAATAATATGTATTTATAATAGTATATTTGCAAGGCTGTTTAATTTTGTACCTGTTATAAAGTAAAATAAAAAATGACAATTTAAATTGTTAGAATAATATTTTTATTAATATTATCAATTTAATATTACAAAATTTAAATTCTGCATTCAAAATACCTAGATCCCTTGTACAACACAACACAAAACACGCTTTAATTTTTACTGCCTTCGATGACGAAATTTTGTAGCAAATTTTGTCACTGTAGATTAGACTTACAGTATACCTACAACGCGTGGAACCCAATTTCCTACGTTAAATACAATATCTACCAACTCTAGCCAATATATTTTCATTCGCAATAGGAGACTGACTTTTGGAAACAATATTATTAGAGCGAAGCAATTGAAGTTAAGAGAAAGTCAATGTTGCGAACGGACTTAATAGGAGGAAGGCAGCGAGGACGCTCTTTACGTAACAAAACTCACACACTCCTCGTCCTTTGTTTTTATCCAGCTCAAAGAAGACTTTTCTACATGTATTCCGAATTAGGTCACCAAGTTTGTATTACATAAAATTCAAATGACTTTCATAGGCAATTTAATTCAAGTAGATAAACTTAGAGTCCGAAGTTACTTTCTAGTAGATGTTGCGCAATACAGAGTAGAGACTGAAAAAGTTGTAAGGCTAATGTGTAGCACTTACAAAATTCACAGTATAATTAATCGTACGACTCGAAAGAACTAACAATAAGTGATGAATTGTCGAAACGAGAACGCAATGCTAAAGCAGATCAAACTATATTCCACGGTTAGTTTGGCCCAGTATCAAAGTTAGTGCAAGTTCAATTAGGTACTTCAATATCTCAAAGGAACTTGGATCATAAATTGCGCATTTCTAATTGCAAGATTATAACTAACAAATAGGCTGCCTAAATATCTTTATACTAGAACATCATTCTCAAACCGAGTATTTATTTAAGTTGGTTTAAAATGGTTTGAAGTTATATTACTAATATAATACCCGGTAAATGCTTTATTGAAAGATGTTGCTACAAAAAAGAAATCGTATATATATTATAGCTATTGAAGCTGTACACTTAAGTAAGCAATACAACCTCTAATGTAATGAGACATACTTAAACTTGTGACCGCATTCCTTAGCCAAATATAATTGGAATATAAATATCAGAATTCAAATATACACTTGAAGCACTTGAAATGATATTGAAGTTGACTTTGATGTAGTTTCTTAATACATACCACAACTTCGGTAAGTAATTGTAGATAAAAGTGGGCTGTCCCTCATTAAGTATCAGATCATAAAAGCAGATTTTGTCAACCAGACTGTATGACTCAAATACTTATCTTTTTCTTAAAGGCAGTTGAATGCAGGGTACCTAGATACTTGAATTACATAGAAATGGACGGGAATTTCTGCATTGACAGTGGCTATAATACAAACGCCTAAAGTTTACAGCGAGCTATGGATTCAGGATACTGGAATTACTATGGGTAGGGAGATAGAACGTTTCTACCCACGAGGCATCTAAGTGATGTGACGTCACACGTTACTTACTCAGAATTACACTTTGTCTTGTAGAGTTCATATCTTAGCCATTAATTTCATAGTATTATATGCAATTTTAGAAAATTAAAATGTATTGAACCTAATACCTACCTTTCTTGCTTTACTTGCTTCTACTCCCGACAATTGGAAATTCTGGTTGTAAATTCTTCACGTTTTTGGCTTAGGTATTTAGTGGTCAGGGAAGGAGACCTGTATTTCTATCTTCAGATCCTCTGAGGTGGATAATATGCAAAAATTCTGCTATCGTGCAATCATGAAATACTTCCTTTGAAACAGCCGACTACTTTTGGGCAAATGCATTCGTTTGCTATGTTTTAGTCTTTTACCGATCATTTGGATCATTTAGTATAGATTGCAACCCTGGGCACAAAATTTTTATTATCAATGCCTGAAAAGTGTACCGAACATGAAATTTTACTAGCACTTCCACTTCAGGGCAGCTTGCTAGTAATTCAAATTAAGAAATACGAAATATTTGGCCAATATGCAACTTTTTACTTTGATTTTGTCCCGTTTTTGTTTAGTTTTTTCTTTGCATTTGTATCTTGTATGGGTATTTCGCCCTCCTTGAAATCGATTTTTGTATACGGCCTTGTTAGGACTAATAGAAAGCTACTTTTAGAGATTGGATTTACATGAGTAAAAATGTTGGTATGTTGTAGTACAAGAAACTCATTTTTGTTAATTTGCAGTGTCGGCCGGCATTGACTGCTTCAAGTGTGTCAGCGTAAATGGGGACAATCCGTCTTGTGAAGATCCGTTCCACAACAACTACTCGGTATCTCTACTGGAATCGCCTTGTATGGGAGGACGAAAAAATAGAAGCGGATTGTTTCCAGCCACGGCTTGTATCAAGATAGCTGGAATTTATAGTAAGTGTGAAAGTTTATCGTGGGGTTGTAATATTTAATTAAAGGCCCCAGACAGAGTAGAATAATCCCTAGCTAAGGTTACTATTTCTCATTTCCATGGATTTTTATCAGACTCAGAACTACCCCTTCCATACATACAAGAAATAATACGAATGCAAAAGGTAATTTGAAATAATTCGAGAGTACTGAATACTTTCACGGCATTTATTGGCTCCGGCTGCTAGTAATTGACATGGCATGATAATATAATGTCAATCAGTAGAAAGCCTCTATACTTTCTAGCTAAAAATAAAATAATTTGAACAGTAAATTGATAAATACGAATTCAAACTTTAAATTGAAGTTAATACATGAATACAATAGACGTAGTATAAGCACAACAGATTCTTAAACTTAACAGTTTAATGGAGTCTAAATTAAATTTAAATTTAGTGTACAGTTTGCAATAATTATATTGCCCTTTTTAAAATTTATTATACAATTAATTTATACAAGCAAAAATACTAGAAATAAAAGATGTAAAGTGGTGAACTTATTAAAGTGGGGTTTAATAAGAGATGAATGGTATAAGATGCGAGCTAAGTCTGAGATTTGTTTAAGCGTTGTAAGATAAGCATGAGAAAATCCATAGTGGAAAGAGGTTTCTTGTGGGGTATCTGAAAACAGTGGTTCTCATGAATGGCGTAATAAATACAAAGCCATTACAAGTTGGAAGAGTAGAAAAAACATTTAAGAGATTTAGATTTAAGTTGCAGGTATCTGTTGGATCGGTTGTAATCCTCCGTGAGGTATTAGGGGAGTTAGGATTGGTGATAGTTGAAGTTTGGTGAGTGTCTAGTCGAATTTAGATTGAAAATAGTCTAAAGGGATTATAAGATAGGACTTTCTATGCGAATCCTCGCAGCAACATTTATTTCATCCTTGAGTGAAACTGGAAGGACTCGCGAACAACTAGGAAGTGATTCTGGATTTCTTACTTTTGTCCAGATTTGTCCTTTACAGACTTCCACTACAACTTCTCATAGTCAGGCTGTTTGTGTTGCAGTAATAGACTCCGTGCTTGTATTATGCCCCATTTATTTACTGCCTTGCTAGGTGTATTGTTTTGTATCCGTGCATGTACAGCCATCCACCAGTCACTACTCAGTTTCGCCGTCGTCTTTTCAAACCTTCCTTTTCCACTACTTACTTTTACAAATAGTGTTATCTTGCATGTCTACTCAGCCATTTCCGTCTACAACCGGCAAAGTCACCAAAGCTTAAACTCAAGTGCCAACAATAAGAAGTGAAAGCTCTGAGAAAGTAATGCCATCATATCAGATCGCACATGACATCACTCTTACAGCTACTCACCCATAAGGCTAATAGCATCCCCACACACACTCCTCGCCAGGGTTTCCTTTCTCACCGCCAAATATTCCCCCAAAATTCTTCATTATATTCCCAATATTCCAGCTCAAATTCCCACATCTCCACTTTGTAGCTTCGCAAATGTATACACTGATTGTAATATTACACCGTAGTTCTAATTATGTGTATGTATCATTTGAAAACTCTTATGTAGAATAAACAGATTGATATTTTAAACAGCTACTGTCAGCGTACAAGAATTCCAGTTCAAAAATGGATGTAGTTTTATAGGTATTTGTTTTATTTTGACTAAGAGATAAAAATTTAGCTCACAATCAGTGTGGTATACTGAATTCTTATCTATGGGAGCTGGTTATAAAGAATTCAAAAACTCCCAATTTTGTAAATGTTTCACGAATTTATTTAATCATAGGGAAATAGGAGTGTTGCTCTAAATATAAATTCTGAAGAAATTACAAAGTGGGAACACTCATTACACTTTTACACATGCAGAGAGTTCCTGCACTTATACTCAGTCTCTACTCTTCTGTTCAGAAACACATGGAGAATTTCTTTAGAAAGGCTTCTGTTCATATTGTGTAGACAGACGCCGACATCAACTTCCTTCAATCATAAAATAAAATAAAGACCAAAGTTTCCCGAACATTCATTGCACTAAGAACTCACATATTAATGTATTCAATAGGTAGGTTTGTTTAGCATGAATAGTGTCTTCATCAGTATGGAATGCACAAAGTTGAGACTAATTGCCTACTCCAATCCACAATTTTCCCAGACATGTAATTAATTATGCTTAAAAATAACCTATGACGTCTTTTTTACTCATGTACTCTTAAAAATGTCCTATAACTTACATCTGCTGGCAACTAAAGCAAAGCTACTAAAAAATGACGTATGCAAATTTTTGCTACACGTACTTATGCAAATTGCATTTATTGGTTTTGTTGTTATAACATTGATTTGAAGTGGTCATAATATTAAATAATAATTTTTTTTATCTGAGAAAACACTGTGCACAAAATCCTTTAATAAATTCTTTAATAATACCTATGTGATAAGTGTGCGTGATTAAATACGTATAATTGTTTGTCTTTGAATGCTACAGTTATTAAGATTCATTATCAATATTTGAAAACTTAGTTTAAAGGGTCCATAGTAAAAATAGGTTACTATTTCGGGTACATCTAATCGTAAGCTTTTGAAAGTACATTTTTATTGTTGTACTGGGTAATATATCACTAACGATCTAGTACAATATAGCACTTGTATAACA
This sequence comes from Pogonognathellus longicornis, assembly GCA_034694085.1. NCBI lineage: Eukaryota > Metazoa > Arthropoda > Collembola > Entomobryomorpha > Tomoceridae > Pogonognathellus > Pogonognathellus longicornis. The sequence continues at coordinate 12,275 of JAQFYB010000627.1, forward strand.
ATTTCAATTTTGTATAGGAATTATACCTCAGGCAATGAAATTGTAGTCAAGCGTTGGAAATTGTTTGAAAATGAGAAAAAAATCTGCATTTTAATACCTTCACAGCTGAGTATTCATAAGGTAGTTGGGAATTTAGCAATTTACAAAGGTTCCATTCTCAAATTGGCTTAGCAGGTCGCCTGAGTGTATAAAGTGATGTGGTGTATGTAGAAGCGTGAATGGACGTGGAGAGCGCAAAGGTTAGACATTTTTGTATTTATTAATACCAATACATTACTGTGGTGAGTGAAAGTTGTTGGAGAATGTATAGAATGTGGAATGCAACATGATGTGTAATAGGAATGACGAGAAATCTCCATTAGGATGCAACGTTGTGAAAAACGAGATGCACAGCCCGGGTGATTGTTAAAGAAGTGAGATGCGGATTGAAAAGTAATCGACTTGACTTGAAAATAGCTGGGAGAGAGAAGGAATTCGCGTAACAGTGATGCATGACGCTTGGTTGCTGGATACTCTTTCTCTCTCACACCCATTCGATCCCTGCATTAATTTCCAATATAGTTCACTTAACTTCGCTTCAGCTGAGTGACTGACTACTTACTTACCAACAGGATGGCAACGGCCACAGCCAACAGCCACACAGGTACACTCCGTCTACACCCCTCCCACATTACCCACCCCCTATGTCACTTTCTGCCGACCTACACTCGGCACTCTCTCTCCATCTAAAACACATTATTCCACACACTCTCCCAAATACAACTCCGCATAACTATCATCAATTCTAGACCACGTCCACCGCTCCTAAATATTTACCCTAGTCATAACACCTACTAATAATACACTAACCATCACTCATTTATAAACCCATAAATAACTATTAATATTATCTCAATTATTATATTCCCTAAGGTACACACCTCTTTACTATTTTACTACACACAAATATGTAATCACATGATATTGTCATGCATGAAATGCATACTCCTATTTATGTAACACAATTATCTAATTAGTACTGTGTAACACACTGTAATTATATTATGCAGCAGGTGTTTTAAAGTAGAATATACGACAAATAAATGGCGACAGCTAGTAAACATGGAGAAAAATCGCAAATTGAACTTTGAACACAAAAGATTTTATTAGCTAATTTACAAATACGTAGGATACATAAGACGCAAACGAATTTTTTCAGTTGACATACTTTAGTTTCTGTATGGAGTATATTTTACAATAAACTGTATATTTAGTGTATTAACAAATGATAAATATTAAAATTTGTTGGGTAATGATTATACTAGGTAGACTTTATGCCCGGGTGAATATTGTATAGGGCTAAAGACTTTAATTCGTACACAAAATACAACCATGTAACTAAGGCTGTTTAAAAAAAATCGGGGGTGAAAAATTTAAAAAACATCAAAACCCGCTTTTAGAAAATATCCCAAAAAAATTCAATGTAAATTTCAAATTTCTGTAAGGGCAATTGTCTCTTTGCCCACCTCTGTATACGCCCTTGTATATAACTAAATGCCGTTTACTGTGCTTACCTCTAACCTTTCTGTGTTTAACTCTAAAACGGTAACACACTTAGCATGGCTAAAGTGAAAGTTGGTTACATTATACCTCCCCTAGAACTAGTGTGCCTAAGAAAGGTTATATTATTTAGTAATATTGCTCCTTGCATGGTTTGTTGTGGGTATAGAGATAGTCCTCACTCAGCCTCCTCAGCCCGCACTTAGCATTGTTTGTAGCACTTTCTACCTCCCGCTGGTGCATTTTGAAGTGGATGGCAAAGAAGGTCGGGCTTGGAGATGGGTTCAGTGTGCACACAATACAGTGCCTACTTGTTCAGTGCCTGTTCATGAAAATATTCGAGGAAACTTTCAGTGTTCATATAAAACGCTATTATAATATTGGGAGTCAAACGATACACACAAGTACAAGGAACGGTGCATTGGACACTGTAACAAGCTCCTAACAGTGATGGATGCACAGAGACCACGATTGAGTTCACAAATGCATAAACCGAATGACTATAAGTGATAAGTATGTATACTTAATCCTGAATTTGGTGGATAAAAGCGCTGGTGGAGAAAGTGAATTGAGGAAAGTAGAAATAGATGAGCTATGAAAACCAACGCTTTTCTTCATTCCGTAAACTGCTTTTCCCGGAGGCTGGAATGACGATCCAAGGTATCTTCCAGTTTCACCCAAATGTATTTCTTTATTCTTCCTTTCGTTTTTTCAATCATTAGCTCTCGTGTGTGTACACTGTACAGTAGTGCTTTTCTGTGTACATGCTCCCCCGCTATAAAATACAACAACGCTTTGTAAAATGTACTCACCACAAACGCTATAATGGGAAAAGACGCATACATAGTGCCGCAGTGTATTACTACCTACATATATTTCAAGTCTTGCAAATAGTACACATGGCTTATGGCTAATAAAAGGTCGCTACAACTACAACTACGGCGTATTGTAAATGTTGTGGTGGTAGCGGCGGCGGAGAAATAAACTGGGAGCCTCAAAGAAACGGAAGATAGTAAGATGGGCACTTTTCTTTTCTGTTGTCTAGCCACTGACTCTGAATGGAGTTCGTATAAACGCCTCTGTTCTTCCTCACTCTTTCAAAACCCTTTCTCCAGCTTCAGCAAACAACCTGGTTCTTGTATTACCCGACCTTGTCACATTCACCCTCCCACCTTCTTCGTTCATTTTTCCAGCTGAACTCATCTTTATGTTAGTACAGTCACAAAAGAGTGATATATTATTACTCCTTATTACTTCGCCATGTCAGTCCCTTACTCTAATGGCTAAATCATCCTTATCGAAAATAACTCTGCTTCATACAGATAACTACTTTAGCAGACGTTAGTAATTCTGCTCTTGTATTACGGTGTAAAATGTATGTGGTTTGTCCGCAAAGTGTGCGTTGAGATTCTCTATGGGTAAAATCTCCCACGAAAACCGATGAACGAGTATCACAACATAATACTTTCGGTGTATTATCATCATCTGTTATTTTTCCATAACCGCACTATTTATTACTATTGTATTGCTATTATTGTACCGGTAGATTCACTTTATCTTTTACCTGCTTTCTTCTTTGATACACTTCTGTGTGTCATAATGGGAAATGGCAAGCATTGAAAGGTACGTACACATAGGCACTTGGCAGTTGGCACTGATAATGTGTTTTGTAAATGTATTTATTTCTACGATATACTAATAGCTGTGGCAGTGGCGTGGCTATAACACGTTAGGATATTTATGTTGCAGTACAAAGAAGTAAGCTAAGAGAAAAGAGTGGCGGCAATAATGGTACAAACAAGAATAATAGATAATGTGTGGAATAAGTAGTTCTTATCTGTGAGTTGTGTTAGTGAGGAAAGAGTTTATGGGAAATGGGAAAAGAAAGAGAACAAATCACTTTATCTTCATCGGATTCAGTCGTCATTTGTGCGTGCTGTTACGTATATCTCTTTCTTTGTTACTCTTACTATAACATTACAGTCTGGTAGCAGAGGAAGACTGAGTGCTCCAGTGTGTGTGTTCCTTTTAGCGTAGGTATAAATCTTTTTATAATAGAATCCCTGAAAGATAAAATTGAATGGTAAAACACCTTCGCTTCTGTCGGGGTAATCTCCTCAACCTCTTAATATCTGCACCAGTAAAATATATTAATTTTAGTCAACGATTACCGTTCTCACTATAGGCCACCTAATTGAATTTCAAAAAATATAACTACCTAGGAAAATTAAAATTTCACTGCGGTGCAAACCGTTGTAAAATGTTCTAAAATCCAAAATGAGTACAATCCTCGCATTAAGAAAAAGGGTTATGTGAGATGTCTTGTTTACTGAGAGTTCCCGTTTTATATAACAATTGGCATGTGCCGCGTAGCGGGCGTAAGTATCCAACTAGTAGATTTTATTTATTATACAATGGAGTAGGAATAGTAGATGTGGTGTATGTTTGACGTGTGTGTAAGTTGTAGTGTTATGTTAACATAAGTAGAGAAGTAAGTAGTGTGCTATATCAGGACGTAGACGATAAGGGAAAGTGCAGATTTGGGTTGAATTTGACTTTCTTTTTGGTTGGGCTGATATTAGTGATACAGATACAGATACATATAGGGTATGGGTAGATACACATAGTACATAGTGTGTACTTATATTATGCTGCTCCTGGTTGCAATGAAAAAGAAAACGAGGAGCAATTGAAAGCCAAATAAGGCGATTCTTTTGCTATCCCATTTGATTCGATTGGATCCTAAATTCCTATTCTTTGACTCGTGCCCCTTCGCATTATTACGTAGACTTTTTCCGCCTCAATTCATTCATATATCCATCGACATTCACCAACCCGCGTCTTTACGAGGGCAGCAGACAAGAAACAGAGCACATGCAACGAAACCAGCTAGATTTACTTTAGTAGTAAAAGGCTGGCCAATTCTATCTTATCATCATGTTCCTATTGTTTTCTGCCTACTTCACATACATACACACATAGACACATAGATAATGCACTAGATAGCACATAGATAGAAATGCACTATTCCACTCTACACGACGGCTACAACACAATCAATGCTCCTACTACTCTCACTACCACTACCACTCTTAAACTTCCTATTACATATTACCTTTGTAGTTCTATTTGCCATGTGTGCATGTGCTGGATTTTATATGTGACTATGTGACATGCCTACCTTGGAATAAGAAGGACTGTGTAGAAGATTAGCAATACTTCTACATAGGAGCTGTGTGTGTTTGTGTTGCGTTATATGTCCGGCTGTTCTGTTGGTTGCAGACGTTCAATCAAGCGATGATGGGGTAGTGTGGTAGCACATACACAATCTACCTGACTACCCATACTGCTATAATACGGTCTTATCTGTGTCTTTACACATTTTACGTATCTGTAGATACTTCTACCATTTACTTTTACCTCCCACCACCACCGTCCTTTTTTCTTGGAAAATAACCCATCAGTTCATAACATCCTTTCTCCTCCCTCCCTGTCATAATGTCAATTCTATTTTATTCCTCCTTGCTATTCTATCAACTTCAGTCTCACAATCAGTACCTATGTGTAGGCAGCAACTTTATTCTACACTACACAGTCTGTCCTTTTCTAAATTGCTTTTCAAACAGCGTGCAGCACATGGAGTCGTACTTTCTTTCATGGTCCAAACAAAGATACAGCAGCTTCAGTCAGTTAGCTATCCAAAACATTTTTTGTCTATCGACCTTTCAAATATCCTTTAGCTACGTTTTGTCACTTACAAGTCGTTCAGATTGTTAAGATACATATGTATACTTATAAGTAAATTTATATGCGCCTTGTGATCATTGGCGGATTTAGCATTAAATTTTACATGTGAAAACCTCCTATGTTAAATAATAATTTACAATAGATTACAAGGTGTAAATCCCAAAACAGGTTATTTTTCGATAATGACCCAAATTTTTGGCACTGCACGAGACTATAGACTTAATTTTATTTGTACCACATATTGGCATTTTTTCTTCCTAAAATCAATTTCTTTATACCACCTTGCTGGAAAACACTAGAAATTATTTGATGCGATTACTGATATGAACACTGTGTTTCACCGGCGTGTGAAACATCTTAGATCCACAACTGATTGTAATAATAATGTGTAATAAACCACATTATAGGCAAATCATTTCTTTATTCGTTTTTTGAAGTTACTCAATATGAATAGCGAGAATAATGTAATCATATTCAATAAATATTAGGTCAGGAAACTACGAAAGAAAGTAGAGACTTTCATTAATTTTATTCTCGGTTTTTGTATTAAGTTCCTGATTCCTCGAATAAAAAACATGAATTTTTGAGTGAATTTATGATGAAAGGATATTTATTTTTTCTCTGTTTATGGTTAGCTACAGCTACAGTTAATTATTTGTTTTTATGTATGGTAAACTAATTATATCAATGTTTATATTTCATGTTATATCATTTCCATTCACCTTTTGTAAAACCAAAAGCCACTTTTTTCGTGAAATTAATTAGCAAATTTGTAACATGAGGAATTCATGTTAATGATACGTTGTTTATGTATTAAATTTCTTTGTTTATGTAAACCAGAGAGTTAATTAGTCCTAAAAAACAATTATGCAAACAAAAACGTTCAAAACAAATTATGAGACTACATTTTCACTTTCCATGAATTAAAGCATGGTAAGAGAAGTAGAATGTAGACTCCAGTTTTCAAACAATGGAACATGAGAAACCTTGTAACTGTATGATAAAAAGTTATTAGAAATTCGATGAGTAACAAAGGGAAGTTGTGAGCTCGGGTAATTACATTCTAGGAAAAGAGTTGCAATGTAGAGACAATAAGGTTTCATGAACAAGTTTAATTAACTGTTGTTGGTAGCTTAATTGTCTCTCTTTATGTTGTCCGGCAATGATTACCTCGTCTTGGGGTTTCTAAATGGACGGAACAGTCAACAGGCTACGACGCTGTCCTGTAATAAATTCTCTGCACGCAGACAGTTCGGTGAGCTGATTTGCGGAATTATGGAATCGTATAATAAATATTATGGCGAATAGTAGGCATATATAGAACATCATGCGAATGGGCATCAAATGTATTCATTTCTTGATGACCTTTCATCACGGAAGATCACATGTACAACATCGCCAGGCATATTGTACATAAATGGATCCACTTTTTTATTTAATGCTAATACGAACCCACATATATACTTGTACTATTCTGTTAATTTCAGAAACAACATCTGCTCAGTGAATTTTTATTTGTGTTAGGCAAATTGAGTTCCTCGATGCGTGCCATATCAAATAATGACTTCGTGCTTCATATTGAATGATTCTTCAATGTCTAAATCTTCATTTGGAAAGTCATTAAATGAGGCATTTCATATTTGCAGTACGTATATAACTAAGAGGCATTCACTATTGAAGGGCTCATATTACAGCAAAGAATGCATAAAACTTCCCTGGTTTTACGATGTCAATGAAACATTATATTATTACCTGCAGGCAGCCATTGAAACTTTGTTGTATACAATTCAATGGAGTATGTGCATATAGGTATAGTTGTTCTCTGCCGCCAAGAAGAATAAATAATACTAAAAACCTGCATACATTTATAACAAATTTGATTAAAAGTTACTTTTAATTACTGATACCATATTCTATATTATGAAAGTAATTCCGATTCACAATCTAGAGATATAACTTAGGTATAACCAAAATATTTCTTAATCAATTTGGACGAGTTTAATATTATACGTTTTTTGTATTGGTATTCTACTGTCAACTGTAGGTCGTAGGTAGACGATTTAGATATTAGAGGGTTTGAGATTTAGAAGCGCAGAGTTGCAAAAATCACCTGGATGCATTTAACTCTAAAATTGTCATTTTTGATGCAAAATGATGCATTTCTTCAATTGGTTTAATATTTGGCTATTTTTATCAAAATGAAGCGCTGTGAATTTTTATACCAACAATGAAAATAAATCTATGTTTTCATTCAAAATCATTCATAACTTATTGTTATAAACCTATCGGGTGGTTCCACTCCCCATAAACGTCCTCTTCCTCATCAGTAGACAATGTGTGTGTATAAAAAACGAGGGGATATAAAGACTCGTTCGTCAATTATGTAAAAAATAATAACCCTGCTGCATGGGCGTATCAATGTAAAATTTTCATCATGGAATTGGTACAGGATAGTTGCATGATACCAATAATAATTAAATCATGTTTGAACATTACAATTTATTGTACAATTTGTCTTAAAGTAAATGAAGCGATAAATTTTTACGCTCAACTGTATAAGTTTCTTCAATCAGCAATCAGTTCCAGAGATTTCTTTTTAATATGGGATTTTCTCCACCATCACCTGAATTTGATTGCTTAGCAGGTTTATGACACACCGGCGTATCACGCCCATGGAAATTGTTGAAGGCACCCATGGTGCATGAGTCTTGGAGCAAACCCCTTTCAAACCCATATTAAGCGCCTGGGTACGCCTATAATTCCAGGCACAGATTAGTCTCTAATCCTAAATTGAGACTTGAGACTATTGTCATGAATCTACTGCTAAAAATATTATGTTGACATATATTATGAACTTCATAGTTTGACATGAATTGATATATTTTTAGGGATGCATCTAGTAATATTTTTACATGAATATTGAGATCTCATTATATTATATATTGCTGTCATTGAATTCTGTTGAAAACTAATTTGTTAATAAATTAAACCATTACAGTGGACAATAAGGAAACTATAACAGTCAGGGGATGTGCCTTGGACAGCGGATCTCTTACCACAGACACGGAAATCATTCGCATGTCTCACTGCGGAAGATTTAATTATAATGAAAGGTTGGTGCTCCATTAATATCATCTTCCTTTAATTCGTTATTCCGTCTCATCCTATTATTATAATTTTCTATTAGTATAATACAAAGCTACATCAGTTTTGCACAGTTAATGTTGTATAAAAGTTGAATGAGCCTCTTTATTTAATGTCAAAAATTGAATTGAAAAACACAAAATCTGTAGACATAATGCTTTACTTTAATAAGAATTACACAAAAACAAATAGTAAGTGTGCTTAAAAATTATACCTATTAATTATTACAATACATATTATTTTTATTTCATTATATGCCCAAAACAAAACTTGTTCAGAGTTTTAATATTAGTATTTCTTTTTATTCCATCTATGTCATATATACATTATACATACACATTTACATATATCGGAAGTATGTATAATGACACTGTTTCATCCAAGTATGAAATAACTGTTTTAATCAGTTTTATATTTGTTGCATACTTGCATGACTTCCATGTTCCATTATGTATATTAACTCTATGGAAGATATCTTTATCGAGTTACCCATGTTGAAGATAGAAGAATTGGGAGTATGTTTTTATTCACTTACATAGGACTGTTTTTATTTTCCACTCCAGGATATTGGATTAAAAGTCAAAGTATAAGTTTGCTTGATATTTACTTGATTAGAAGCCTTTGATAAAGTTGTTTATTGTTTGTGGAAACTCAATGAGGACTTTGATAGTTAAAATCCAGTCTTGCATACATTTTGTTGTTTGAAATGTACTTTGCTTTATGTTAATTTGCTGTGTAGTTTTTCTTCCCTTGATGTTGTTGTTGCAAAGTTGGAGATTGACTTTTGTCTGTTGACATCTAAGGATGAATATCCAACCGAGTCTGATTAGTTCTGTGTTGTTTTATTTACCTGTCAATTGCAGGTACGTCAAAGGATGTGTTCAAAGCTGCGATGATGCTGATGGCTGCAATGGCTCGTCGAAACCAAACTTTTCATTATTCATTTTTACCTCCATACAAATAACTGTAGTGCTTTGTCTCCAATTTTGGTCAAAGATTTTCTAGTTGGCTACAGTATAATATGTTAAATATGACAGCGACAGCACAACACTCTAAATTATATTTTAAGGTGCTCCTTTCTATATTATATCAAATTCAGATCACACAACACAAATCGTAGTAGTCAATACATGCCTGCCATAAAATAAATGCCATAACCCATGAATTACTACAACTAAGCCGTAATATAAGTATCAATAATTTACTTAAACACACAAGACATTGAATACAAGCAACTCAACAATATTAATGTAGAGTAAACTTCGGAAAGAGAGATAGAGATGAGTGCCCAAGTGCCCATAGGGTTTAAACATACGCATCATCAATCAAACTGCATAGATTATAGCAATTATTACGGTAGATTTTAGATTACAAGTACCTACCTATTCAATAGATATTAATACAAGGAAAGGAAAAGAAAATTAATCCTTCTTCTTATTACCTACTAACAATAGTTAATATTATCAATATAAGTAGTAATATATATTATATTATTGGTGGGTTTTTATTGTATTGCATGTCTTTTATTTGACATGATTATATTTTTTTCTTACACAATCAATATTTTCATGAAATATTTATCATACACTAGTATCTCACGTGCACTGCATATTCATAAGTATTAATAATTTAATTCAGTACCTAAATAATAGTACCAAAGAAAATGTGTATTGCATGAAAATATAGAGAAATACGCTGGATGAAATGGAATTGACAATGGATGAATATTTATTTGAGTCTTTTAAGTAGCTTGCATAAAGTGTATTGCATTGGAATGTCACATTTTTTAAAATTTCCATGTTAGACTAAATTTTGACACAGTAAAATAGTAGGTATGCATAGGAGCGCGTCTCAAACATTAAGTCTGTAAATAGTAGGCACGTCATTTACATAAAATGTATACTCCTTCGATTAAGTTCTATTACATATTAGTGAGGCAATTTTTATCAGAAAGTATTATTTGTATAAAATATACTACAAGAAAAATTGATGCATAATATATTTATTTGGTTGTCACTATTATTACTTTGCTACTGATAGTTTCTGTGTAGCTGACGCGCTATTAGTCCACCAAGAAGCTAAGAAGTGCCTAATTTTTTAATGGTCGTAGGGTTGAGGTCACAGTGTAGATTCAGATTAAGTTAAAATTTTGCTTATAAATAAAATATTATTGCATTATATCTATGGTAAAAAAAATGTATGAATTCCATGTCATGAGAACCTTTCCTACAATTTAGAAAATAGAAGAATTGTATCAACAGTGAAAATGATGAAAAATTACTGAGAATTACTCTTGAAAGTCAATTTAAATCTTTCTGCTGCAGCGAAGTGAGTTTATCATTTATTATATATATTATGCATGTCGATTCAAGAATTTTGACTGAAATAAATTTTCAATTTTTATCATTATATCTGATTTGATTTCACTATAATTTGCTAATTTACTTAAGTATTCTTATAATATTTTCTGGTAATGTATATAGTTACGACTAGACTAAACATTTATAATAAATACACATTACATTCATTACATACATAGGTACCTTTAACATTCACACCAACAATAAAGTTGCATCAAGAGTAAGAAATGTGCGAATCTAATTACTTTATTTACTTCCACGAATCTGAAAGGAAAGTACACACAACACATACATACTTTGATATATAGAAATAATACTGTACATGCACCGAAATTTGAAAACGCATCCATCGAAATAATATTTAAACCTAGTACATAAACCATTGAATAAAAATTATACTAATATCTACACAGTAAACCCAGTTTCTAACGATACATAAAGTACGTGAATTACAGAGAATAAATTGATGTACCTATCTAGCTAATGAAATGAATGTTGAAGTAACAATGTTGAATGTGGGCCTTGATTGGTATATATAAATGTAGATACCAAATTAAAGCCATAATTTGCCTAAAGCATTGAAAACACAATTGCCGAATTATTACACTCTTGCTATTAGTCTACTGCTAAGAATTGTAAAATTCAAAGAAACAGCAGATAAGAGCAAGTTGCCCAATATTCTATCGTCTGATCACTTATTGTAGGTAATTATATTATACCTTCAAACCAGGTGTATGTAGAGTATGTACATGTATTTGTAGTTTTCCTTGCATGATATTTCTCTCCTCTATTTAATATAGGTAAAGGTAAAATGTCGTAGTCGATTAATTAAAAAATACATGTAAACCAGAGTAGTCAAGAATTGTGCTGCTGAAATACTTTTAAGTTGGTATCTTCATTTCTATGAAAATCTCAATCGTGTTTAATAGTTACGGGTTTTGTGTCAGTTACAATTTTGTGAAAAATTAATTTTAAGAATTGATAGATGATGAATTTTATATCTGCAGTGGAGAACAAATATTATTTCTTCCAGTGAAGTATGATTATAAGTTATGATAATTTTTACGAGTAAAAACAAATATTTTCACAAAGGTGTTTTACTTTTGGTACTACAAATAGTTTCAGTTTCATAATGTATTCAGAAATTTCATTCTTTTTGATTTTGCAATATAAGATACTATTCCCACTGAATCCAAGGAAATTATTATTAAATGATATTATAGAAATGTTGTTGTATGTGAGTGTAACTGTAACATGTAATCAAAATTACAAGATTAAGATCACCAAAGATTTTCAGATCTTAATGCATAAAAGTTGATTCAAAGCAAAATACACATAGGTATTTAATTTCTAAGTGCTTCTTGCAATGCTTGATGTTTAATGTTGAAATTTTACTTACATCATCTATATTATAGATATAGATGGTTGGATTTTTCTTTCTGTGGTTCAATATTTGTCATCAAGTGTCTTTATGTTCGTATACCTTGCAATCCTAATTCTATTCTTAACATCATAAATACTTACAAGCGCGTATCCAGAGGGGATGCACAGGGTGCACGTGCACCGCCGAGATCACATGAAATATCTCAAAAACTAACAATAAGTAATTTTGCCTAAAAAGTTCAAAAATATAGAAAAATTTCGCGTTACTAGCGAATTTGAAGAAATTGACGTTAGTTTTCGACTCAATCACAACACATTGAGGACTCAAATTCGAATTTTGCCCTCCCATAAATCAATTTTTGCATACAACCCTGGTGTGCACCCTCAATTTACAATCCTGGCTACGCGCCTGATACTTACCATTCCATTTCAATTGAACGTGAGAACTTTCACTGTGTCTTGTATACTTGTACCACAGTCTCATTAAAGCTCGTATAGGCAAACAGTTTAACTATTGCAATGCGTATGTTAAAAAATGATCGAATATTTCAAAATTGAAAGCAAACCAATTTAATTATGAATAAACCGATTGTTGTATTTTCCAGTATAGATTTCATATTGGCTTTAAATTATCTATTATTATAAATAACAATAAATTACATGATATTAGTCGCATTGAATTAGGAACAATATTTGTTCCCACGTCACAGACTTCACGACCAAATTTTGAATTGTACTTTCACCGATTTGCACAACGTAAAATTTGTAATAATAATAAACAATATGTAATAACAACTAAGGTAGATAAATTATTGTCATGAAAATTATACTTTCTTGAAGCGTAGGGAATGCGTCTAACTTTTATGCACCGTGAAGTATGATATTTGTGTAGGAAATGTGTAGCTACCTACGTAGAAAATATAGTAGGTATACGATAAATGCTAATAGCTACGCAATAGTTATAGAAGAAGGTTTTCGATTATAGCTTTTAAAAATTACAACATACCTTTTAGATATTACATTATTAGTATTACACCAATTATTGAAAACTACCAAGCACTTATCCGTATACTGTGTATACCTACAAAATAGTGTATGTGTAGAATGGTAACCCAATGTGATACAATGATGATCCAGTGTAAAAAGGTGAAAACCGCGTTTCATTACAGAAAGCAAAACGAGGGCGAACTGACATGACAAGTGAAAAAAGAAGAATTTGCCACGAAGAACAAGATGTCGTCAGGAAGCAACCGTATAGGATTATGATTATGACATTATTATTACATAAATCTTATTGGCAAGTCAACACAATTATCGATCTACCTACTTAACTTATAGATGTAACTTCATACACGCATGTACTGTTAGCCCCAATTCATGAATGTGTCCTTTCTGACTATTGAAAATATTAAAACACAATTAGTTAAAATTACTTAAACTGTGAACATATTATGTGCTTTGTCATGTTATTAATTGGCTATGTAATAAGAATGTGGTTGTACTTATATATACATAACATGTAATAGAATACGATCAGTAATAACTTCGTTCACATATTATGACATAAATTATATTCAAGACAATGGCTCTGGAATAAAAAACCTATAAAGATCAATACTATTACTAAGGAAAATTTTTGCGTTTGCCGTGTGCGGTATATGCGTATGACTATTTCATTCCACTAAGGGAGCGTACACATATTACTTACATATTCTTCACAACGGTTTCATACGATAACAAAAAATCAGCTTCTTTGGACTGGGAAAAAGAAAAAAATGCAAAAAACCTTTGTTGGGCAAAAAACTTTAAAATAACTAGCGTAAGTTTCAAAATTTCGGAGAGAGGGAAGGAGGGGCTAGGGGGCAACCCTAGACCCTCCTTTATAGGGCTTGATAAATCTGTAGTCTCAGCTGAATGGACTTTCCAATCTGCTTTCGATATCCATACCTCTAACTATATACTAATGTAAAAGGATTTAAGAATGGCATAGTAATGTTCGTATTTTACTTTAGTCATCCTTTCACCCACACAACCTCAATATCCAGTAGTAAAACACTATAGTTGATAGTTGACGAAATGAATTTAAAAGATAATGCTGTAAAGGTATATACGCTAGATAAATGCCTATTCATTTCATGTTATATTACACTTGTATCAATAGATTTAGACCTACAGACATATTATGCGTTTTATATAAAATAATATACAGGGCTTATAGGAAACTAGGAAAGCCCTTCTTGTGATTTATTTCTGACAGTTTCCTTATCTTACAAACAACCAAGTCAACGTGCATGGTTCAAATTTGTTTTTGACCCTTTTTCCTATTTCCCTGCATTTGTTTCTGCATAAATAAATTCATTTACGACAATGAATATCTTATCTTTTTTCCTGAACGCAAAAATATTACTTTTGCTATTTCTATAGTGCGTTTGTAAGCATGTGTAAAATATAAATCACATTTATCATGGAAAAGCTACGTTTTAAATTAAATTTTTTCGATTCGTTTGACTACGAAAGCTACAAACAGTAAATGTCAATCTTGTATTGCACACATAGAATTCATGAATGGGTGAAAGTTTTAGTAAAATGGTAACGTAACGTTGCTAATCTATCACTATCTACAGATATATTATATTGGTAGGTAGATAAGATAAACAATTGTATACTGTACATTACGTCAACTGTATTTTTGCAAGTTACAATTCTCAATGCGTTTGTGCTTGCTTGAATATATGTTATGCAAAGAATGAATTGACAAAGTAGCGTTTTATTGGCAGAAATAAATGTTTAATATTATAGGAATCAATAAATAGTGGAAGGAAAGGTAATAATGTAGGCAGTTTTAGGCACTAACGACTTTCGCGAAGAAAAAACTTTTATGCTTTTATATTATTAGGTATATGGGTTTGACAAGAAGGGAATACATGAGAATGAACGGAATCATCTGGATGATGGTGTACGTATCGGTCAGAGTTAATCAAAGAAAGTTTGACGCTTTCAAATTGATCCTTAGAGGACTCTTCTCAAGTCATTTGGGAATGACGGTGACTTATTGGAAACAATCTGTGGTGGTCGATAGTCTTTCAGTTTTTTGTCAGTTTTGGTGAAAAAAGGAGTAAACGGAACAAGTAGATTCAGTCACAATCAGTCTTCTTCGCATTCGTTAGTTATCGTGGATTCTATCAGATGCAGGCAATTTAGAGACGTCCAATGTGAAAGTGAACGCTGTACAAGTGCCAGAGTAGCACACAGTGGCAAGTTGCAAAGAAGAGTGTAGCAATGCAATGGAAAATGCGAGTAGGTAGTTCTGTACTTGTGTGTGATGCAGATCAATGGGTCGCGTCTCTCTAGATATCATTTGTCCACCGAAGACTGCTTTTAGAGCCACGTCAAGATGAATTCAGCTCACAAAACTTTTCGTATCCTTTGTAACCGTAACCAATGCCTCATTGCTAATGACCCCTCCACATATTCTCAGTGACACTCTAAAGCCTCTCAACAAATTATCTCCACCAGCCTATAATATTATAGGTACAACGTGTGTTAGGTTAACAAACAACGCTAACAAACTTTTACGCTTCGTCGCACGATCATAATATTTATAGCAGCCATGGTAGCGTCCGCGTCCCTCTCCACACCGTCCACACATACTCCAAAACTATTACAAAGAATTTCCTATTGCTACGTACATTCGTTTCATTAGATTCATATTATATAATAGTTGGTTGTGAGTGGGTACTTAAAACGTACAATTTCGAAGGATTATTATCGTTATAATCTTCTAATTGTTATGAACTTAGATTCTAGTGAGATTTTACAATAAGATATAGAATATGGACAAATTGCATGCTTTAATTGATGTTTTTTAGTTATGATTTCAATACAGTAAATTCGGGGTGCAACCAAAATATATCTATTAATCAATTGAAAAATGTATAAATTTTATTTTTCAAGATTTCAATGGATTTAGATTTTACAGTGTTTTTTTGTTCTTCATACATAGTAGATATTGACAATGTTGAAATCAAGCGATTAGCCTTGGAAGTGGGAAGATTAAGTGGTTGAATTTTATTGAACATCAAGATCTTTCGTACGCAACCAAACCGTTCTTAATAACCATTTGAATGAGACGATCATGTTCTCCAAATTGATACACCAAATGTTCCCATCTATTAAAAAGATACAGCAAATGACACAAATGAAGCATACTTTTACGAACTCTTTACATATTTAGTAAGGAAAGAAATGTCTATATTATAATATTAACCCTACAGTGAATAATTTGGAAAAGAAATATGAAAAAGAATAAACTAGACAGGTATTTGAACACACATTTGCAGATATACCTAACTTGAAATATCCGAATTTATATAATTACAGTATTGGAGAGTTTCTCTACTTGATTCTAATAATAAATGTCGTTTTCATAATTGGAAAGGAACGAAGGAAAAAATCGAGCCACTCAAGCAAAATTATCTGCTACAGAACAGATATATAAATGTCTCCTGCCAAGTCAAAGTGAGGTGGATGGTAGTGGAGAGAAATGTAGAGTAAATAGCTGGTGGTAGAAGGAAAAATTGAAGAAAGTTGGAGGGGAATAGAAAGAGGAGCGTCAAATAGAACGGACGGAATCACGCAGATTAATCTGGATGATTGTGAGAAAAGAGGTCATAATACAAATAATCTTACGTTGGAACGTCCAGTAAAACCAAATCAGCTCTTTTTCCAGGTTCAATGGATCCGTGAGTTGCAGACATTCCTAGAGATGCGGCTGCATTCAATGTACTGGCTACTAAAGCTTCTTCAAGACTCATGTGGCAGATAATACAAGCCAGATGCATCACCATGGACTGCCATCAAAATTGACAAAGAAATCTTACTTTACAACTATCACAAAGAGGATTTCGCAGATATCACAATAACTTTTTTCCCTAATCAGCATCGATCAGACACAAAAATATCGCGTTAAATCACAAAAAATTGAACACAAGCATGTGTCCTTCCGTCTGAAAAGTAAATCTCACTACATCTTACAGTAAATATGTTATAAGTACTAAGTACCTATTGTATGTCTCAGAATGAACAGCTTATTGTTGGTAACTGGTTGAAATCTAATTTTTAATTCTACACGTACTTATACAAGAGGATAAAGGCTTTGATATACCGTAAAATCAATACTAAGTCATATTACTCTGATAAACAGTAGTCTCTATTAAACCGTAGGGCTTGGAATTAAAATTTGAATTAAATCGTAGTACTTTTAGTAGTAGTAATAGAAAGGACTCAAATAAACCGTATGGGAGCCACCTCACATTTTCAATAAACCGTACTACAGTTTAATAGGGATTTTACTGTAAGTCTCTTTGAAATCAATTTGTTTTCTTCAGATAGTAAATTTATATAAAAGTAGAATTTAAAAAATTACAGTTGTCCTTGCCAATTGCATTAAATATGGTAAAAATTATACAAAGCTAATTTTTGCAGTTTTAAGTGCATTTTTGAAAATATATGAAAAAGCCTTGAACTAAATAGTTTGTTTTTACACTAATTTTTATGTTTTTTATTCGCTATTACTGTCTTTGGTATTAAACTACTTTAAGTAGTTAGTAATTAACATCTAACTATAGTATATATCGGTGCTTGCTGCTCATTTCTACAATAATGTAATGAAGAAATCTTCACAGTGTTTGCAAAAGTGGTAAGAAAAACAATTGTGTTAGTTTCAACTTCAAGTTGAAACGTTTAAAATTAATGCTTGGAATCTACTGGAACTGGAGTTAAATGTGGTGTAAGAAACGTAAAATAAATACCATGGATAAACAAAAAGCGTTTGGATTAAAGTCAGAGCCCAGGGCGATTGGAACTTGGGCCTCAATCATTTTCCTGACTGGTGGTGGCTGGAGTCTCAAAATATAAGCTGTGGTCGGGAGAATTACTCCGACCGACTGGTTCTGTGCCATCTCATTTATCCCCTTGTCTGTTATTTGTTCCAAGTGGCTCATTACTTCCGCCTTGATAGAAGTTCCCATCTAAAGTTAGATCAAGTCTCTTATCAACCATTCGTTCACTCGTGAAAGAAAATTCATTTATGATCTTTTCAGACTATCTCCAATCTCAAATCACATCCACTATCTGTCCGCTCCGTTTATTTAATCATCACACAAACTACGAGAATAGTGAGACCACGAGTGGTCATCCCATACACATGTCGTGTCCTATCTGAACATTGTATCACGTCACATTCCATAATATCTTTTTGGCCTCAACAACCCCTTAACAACTTTTTGTCTTAATAGACTACTCCACTATGCGATTTACAACATTTTCACTGGCTCAATATTCTCGAGTTATTAAATCTACAGTAAGTGTGTGTATTTATACAATAATTCTTTACAGTCTTATTATTTGAACATCTCACACAAATACTTTAGTTCAGGCTTCTTGTTTTTAAAATATGATGTGGCCCATCACATATATTCCCATTCGTGGTCTGGTTTTAAAATTGAGTATGATATTAAACTTCACAGCAAACGTTATTAACAGCAAATTAGAAATAATACGCCCTTTGTGTAAGAATGATGACGACTCGGGCGACTGATTTTTCATGTAAGATTATCTTAGGACATTAACGATTAACTGCGTCGCTTATATTTTATATATAGTTAAACTAGGAGAGCCTGATGAATTGGATAAATGGAAATGAAGCGTAAACATGACAGAATTAGCGATAGAAGATGTAATAAGTATAATCTGTGAGCAATTAAAGTGTAATTTAATTATTCATTAGTTTTTACTTCAGTTCCTCCGAGTGGATAAATCTCATCGGCATGAAAATTCATTCTAAATCCCATTGCTCGTCCAGCTTCTAGAATCTTTTTGGAATTGTCCAGTTCGAAGACACCTTTTTCACAAAACACATCGATGTTGTCCACAGAAATTTCTCCCAGTCGGATGGCACGGGATATGGCAGGAAGTTGATCTTCAATAACTGCTTTAGTGGCAGCGTCCTCGCTCATGTCCCTGCAACAACAACGGCAGCAAACATGACATTTAGTAATACAATGGAAATATATTTTCTCAACAAGTTTCCTTGCAAATAATCGAGTCTGTTGGGAGCATTTGTCACTCCCTGAGTAGATTTATGCTGTACTTGGGGATTGCATGAGCACCACAGAAAGTGATGGAGATGTCAAGAAAAGATATCTCTCTTTTTGCCCTTTCAAGCACTCTCAGCATCTTGAGTTCCGTCTCCGTGTTCAACCCATAACCGGATTTACATTCCACAACTGTAGTTCCTGTACGTAAACAAAACAAATGTCACCCAAATAATGTCATTACAATGTTAACAGTTTGATTCCACGTTTTATGAGTGATACTATATAACTTGTATGTGGGTGTGGCAACAACAATGGCAATGTTCAACATTTTGGACATTAAATAATAATGTCATCGCACTTTCATATTCAACGTAGTATTAATACTTTACCAACTCCTCCAACGACAGCTAAAATCTTTCCCAAAATGATTATGTTGGTTCTACATTTATGCCACACCCCAAATTCCTAACCTAAAACTATTTGACAGCCCGAAAAAACTACATTTTTTAAATCTCTCGAATATCTTTCCGCTTTACCTGCATACTGTTATGCACACTAATAGAGTAAATAAAACATTTTTAAAATAGATGCAATAGTTGGTATAATTAATAATAGATAGAATAGATTTTTTTCAGAGCTCATCAAAGCAGGGGAAATATGAGAAAAACGTGCATGCATTGCACACCTGAGCGAATCATTCGTAGAAGTCGATCATGAAGAAGGCGATAGAGTTCGTCTTCCGAAGCTCTCCTAGTGTGATCAACTGTGTAGTGGATGCCTCCTCCGGATTTATGTATGTCCATGTAAGTAGCACCCGCAAGCTGATGTCAGAGGAACAATAATCTTTTAAAATGATTAACTTTGAACTTACAGTAATTGGTCTGTCAAATAGAGTTTATATATATAGTGAGAGGGAAGATAAATCATGTCACTGACTTAAAATGTATAGGCAGTGATATATTATGATTCATTAAATATAAAACTACGTGACTAACTTTCATTCTGAATTCATGAACTCTATCCCCGGCCCATACAGGATGAGTATGTGCGTCAATAAAGCCAGGTAATATACACAAGTCTGACGCATCTACACATCTTTCAAATGTCGTATTTCGAAATTTTGACTTAATTTCGCTGTCGAACCCGATTGCTACTATTGTCCCATTTCTGCAGCAACAAACACAACATACATGTATAATTTATATCAATTTTATACGTAAACAGACTTATCATGAATAATACTTTATGTATATGTTACTAAAACTTCTACTCGCTCAAAATAATATTTTTTGTTGTTATTACTTATCAGCAACAATTGACAGCCCATCATTTGGTTTAGCACTTAATACTTTGACATTTTTCATTTGAGACCCTGTCAGCAGGGTTTCCTTATTTGTGGCTATTTGAACTATCTGTTTAGCAGAATGTATTAAAATTCTCATTGAATCATTCATGTTGAGAATGCAGAAAAAAGTTACAATGACACCAGCAACAATGGAAATGGAAATTGCAGGAGAACACAGAAGAATTGGTGATTTAAATCAGATGTGTGATTTCACAAGAAATTGTAACCAAAGATATTTTTTCTTTTCTGAACACCATTCGGAAAATATGTTCTTAGTCGTATTAGAAGTTCAACTGTATGAGCTGTCTGCTTGAAGAATGACTGGCAGGTATCTCTCAGTATTTGCAAAAAAATATTATGTCAGTTGATATAAGTGTTGGTGTGAATATCAGCAATTGTTTGGCAAAGGGGAAATTTAACACAGTGTTAAAGGCTCACAACATGTTCTCATGAACGCGTTATGATTAATGAATAATGCAACATGCAACTGTTTCAACTGTAACTTTTAACCTGAATTCAAAACTACACTAAAAACCTAGCATTGAATTGAAAGTATCCTGAGACGACATGAAGGCTGTATTGCGAAACAAAGTGTGGGAAGGCGAGATAAATCCTTTTCCATTTGCATAAGGATGAAGGAAAAGTTGACTTGCTTAGAAAATATCATATTCCGTATCAACTTGTAAAAATTATTTGTGAGATCTACAAATACGGTCAAAAACAAAATCTTGCGTGCATAAGTTGTTTCAAGTATCATGCTTTAATAAATGTAATCAAATCACACACAAAGTTCAATGTGTCCATAAGCAAATCATGGATAGCTCTAATGGCTTACTCGATCATTTTATTTAACATGACTCCCTACACTACAAGATTTCGTGCGGTCAAATCATTTGAACCTGAACTATTTGTATTGCAGCATCCTGCCATTAATGATTATAATTAAATTAAAAACAGGATTAATCAGCATCATTATTTATAAAATTAACATTATAAATAATTTGTTATGATTATATGGTTTTGTGTATTATCTATTTTTCGTCCACCCTTAACATCAGCATGAAACCTTTATATTAGGCGCAATAAGCATGTTTATTATTTAAATACTTTTCACTCACTAACAGCGGTGAAGTAGAAACCATTTTACATTTTTTGTTAATGAGTGTATTTCCTTTTGTACAATACTTCAAGGACATTCTGCATAATTCTGTCATGTTTTTATACAATTAAACAATCGAACACAATGGGACCTCATTTACTTTTTAATAGGTTGTTATGTTGTCTATAAAACTTCTAATGGAAAGCTAACACAATATGCACATCGAACCAAAAGGTTTATTTGTATGGGGAAGCTTAGAATTTTACAAGTTGATCAGACCTTGACAATAAAGCTAATTTTAGTTTACAAATCAACTATACCCGTTCATGATAGTCCATACCCGTTCGTGATAGCCCATACCCGTTCATGATAGTCCACACCCGTTCATGATATACCTTAGCACCTATTCAATATTACAATTTACAGTTTCGCATATTTCTTAAAAGCGAGTTTCGCAACAAACATTATTATAATGAATATAAAATTTGTCAAAAAATTCAAGCTTACACAAAACAAATTAATATTGTAGGACGAAATGTAGAGCTGCAATCAATTGCAAAGCACATAGCCTCCACCCAAATAATAAACCTCAGAAAGAATCCTTGTATATATACTTGTAAGTAACCGTTCAATTCTCTTGTAAAGTTTCAAAGGATTTTGTTATTCATAAAATCAACATCCTACTAAGAAAATAGATATTTATTAACATTTATTTAAAATACTTGAGACAATTTTATTTTCAGCTAAATATAAGATTCATGAATAAAGTTGTTTTAAATGCCAACAAAGCTCTTTGTGTGTGTTATGTTATAAAGGTTGTCGATATTTTCAAATATTATGCTACAGAACGATCTTTTGGCAAACGTTGGTACCTTCTGTGTACATTGTTCCTGGTGGAAATAGTAATACTGTTATTGCTCACATAAAAATCATTGCTCTGTGTTCATAACATTGCATTTTTTGCACTCTCTGGTGATAAGTGTTCGGTATCCTCATCCTCCTTATTCTGGTCGTGAACAACAATTCAAAATGTTGTTGTTGTCGTTTCATTCACTGCAAAGACAGGGCAACCTTGAAATATTTGATAGAAATAATAAATGTATAATAAAAAAGAATTTGCTAATTCAAAACATTTACGATTACACAGAACATTGTGTGCATTCCTAAGTACAATTTAATTCATTCTGACGCAATGTCATTTGAACGTTACTTTACGATAAAAGTCGATTGTACACGTAAAAATGAATCGCCCAAATTTTACATTTAAGAACGTTGTCCATTTTTGTCCAAAAATTCAATTGTAAATGTAAAAGTACAAGTTTTCGAAGTCTCATCTCACTGCCCATCTCGAACAAAGATAAAACTACGGGTTTAAATTGCGTATCTCATAATGATGTGTTCCTATGCAGAACGGAGCCACAATATTTGGCGTTGGGTTCAGAATGCTCCTCTATTTTACCATCTAACACATACATGTGAGTTTTAGGAGTTTCACCCTGACGAAGCTGCTTGCTTGACAAAACTTCTGTCCATTGTGTTTTGTGTTGTTTGTACGAGCAGGATTTCCAATCCAAGGGAGCTAGAAGATTAAAATTAATTGTGTGTTCGTATAAACAAATATTCTTTTTCAACATATTGGACATTAAGTAAAAAATAATTCAGTTCCATTACATAAAATGCAATGGGATCTGTAAAAAGGATATTGGACTAATTTTCTAGTGTCTTGAAGGAAATTGAGTTTATACAATAGCAGTGAAAGAAGGAACACAGTGTAATGTAAAAGGAGCTGCCTTATTGTGTATTGTATTGTTTATTATATTATATCCATTTTGAATTCATCATATGTTGTGTTAGTGTTGTGTCTGGTGTTCAGTGAGTGTTTGTGTGTGTGTGTTGTGTGGAGTATTGTATAATTTGCATTTACAACTTACCATTTCATTATCAACTTATGAATCATCAATTTACCAGGAATACAATTCAAACGGAAATGGCCATTTGATAGTCTTCAGTTGTCAGTCTGTACAACTATTTAAATACTCACTGTAATTAATAGTGCTATTCCAGTATTATCCTATGAAACATATATCTAACATTCAATTGCTATTGTAATATGTTCAATTTAATCGAAGTTCGCCATTAATTCAACATTCAAGGCGGAGGTGGAATTAATGTTGAATGCTCGAACAGCACAATTCACCTTCAATTGATCAATAATATTCCAAAATTTTGTCAAGGAAACAGGTATTTACATTTACTAAAAATAATCACGTTTAAGTGCTACACCTTTATTTTCTAAGACTTATTATGCTCATTCGTTCAACCGTATTTTCAGTTTGTTTTATTAACACCTCAAATCTCGTCAACTGGTGTATCAACAATCAATGCAATCTCTTTTTTAATAGAAATCCCCCATATTCTACTTTGAATCTGTAATTCTCCAACAAGAAATATGACTATTCTATCGAAAAAGAAAGGATCCAGCTCTAAGAGTGAAGTGGACAATGGGGATCATGGCAATAGTCATTCCCACCCAATTATGTCACATACACTATCACAGCAGTTGCAAGTAAGTCATAAATTCCTTAAAACGCTTTAAAAATAGCTATATATAATATGTGGCCATTCTGCCCGTTTTTCAACTCTCTTACGGGAGAGGGTAGATCAAAATTCTCTCGTATTTCTAAATCGACGGCCGTATCTCCCATCTTTTTCCTATATATTTAAATATCGATTTTCAACCGTTTGTTCTGTTAAATTTTAAAATCCACATTTTCTGACGCCTGTTATCTTCGGCTGGGTCTTCAAACACATTTTAAAAATTTATACTTCTATATTTCTTCAATTGATTTTTGATTCAATAAATTGAATTCCGTCAATTTTCAGTTGCTTTTTGAGTCTTAAATTCTAAAAATTTCTAACTCCTGAATTTATGGCATCTTTGGGGTTTAAAGTATTAAAAGATTTTAGTATTATTAATATTCCATAGTTCATTTGATTTTTCTGCTTTTAAGCTGAAAGTCCAAAAAATCTAATTGTGACATTTAAACGTTATAAATTATGTTTAATTGTCTATTTTCCGAAGGGCATGACTTAAAGTTATAATGAAATGACTAGATTTAGAATTTAAATTGCTAGAAATTATACATACCCAATCCTATTATCTTATAATTCATATAAAACGTAAACGAATCAAAATTGTCCCTTGCATATTGTAAATGTAATTATAATTTGGAAAAAGTTGACAAAAACCTAGGATTAAGATCAAGGCAATTGGATCAAAAGTTGCATCTGAGCCTTTTCATAATAGACATGTAAATGTTTTAAAACAAATTCCAGAACGGAATAAGTCATTTCTTATCTTGTAGGTTGTATTAAACTAAGTCTCAGAAAAATACAACTTCATTTAATACTGTACTCCTTATGGGGGCTAGGGGCGATTTTGTCTTTTTTTAGCGGCGCGCGCTACAGAAATTCCAAATTGACATCAAAATTGACGGGACAAATTTTAGAAAATGCACAGGTGTTTGTACTCCACGGGCAAAATAGTCCGAATTTTTTTCACAAAATTTTAGTACTTCAAAAAAATGTTTTAAATTTTAAAAATGCATTTTTACCAAGAAAAATTAAATATTTCGAAAAACTAAACTTGGTGTTATAACACGTTATTTTATATGCCCTTTCACTGGGTGCAGTTAGTTTTGCGAAATATTTAATTTTTCTTGGTAAAAATGCATTTTCAAAATTTAAAACATTTTTTTGAAGTACTAAAATTTTGTAAAAAAAATTCGGACTATTTTGCCCGTGGAGTACAAACATCTATGCATTTTCTAAAATTTGTCTTGTCAATTTTGATGCCAATTTGGAATTTCTGTAGCGCGCGCCGCTAAAAAAAGACAAAATCGCCCCTACCCCCATAAGGAGTACAGTATTAAATGAAGTTGTATTTTTCTGAGACTTAGTTTAATACAACCTACAAGATAAGAAATGACTTATTCCGTTCTGGAATTTGTTTTAAAACATTTACATGTCTATTATGAAAAGGCTCATCTGTATACATCAGGTAGGGCGAATAACAATTTTACCATGAATAGAATTAAATTTTATTCTCAATTCTTCAATTTTATATTTTGTACAAAGAATGTCGTGTAGACTATGTAGCCAAATAGCCAATCAGAGCCCTCAATTTTGGGGATTTTGGAAGCAGAATTGAACTTCAATTTGATTTCTTGCGAAATTGTTATTTGCCGTAGCTGATGCACACAGATACAGCTAAAAGTAAACATAATTATTAAGTAAAGAAACTTCTGTTCAAAATGCAAGATCTTCCAAATAATAAAACAGTTAAATAACTATTTTTTTTCAAAATATTTTGATCTGTACATTTCTTAAGTTTGCAAAATTTTGCCCGGTAAGTGGTAGCAAAAAGTTAATTTATTTGCATTATTGAGTACAATATTGTATTTTAATCATACTTTTCAGCCCGAAAATCTCACATTGAATACGGATCGTTTGTTTGTGGGCGAAAGAGCCCCTTCTGCAAGCCCCTGGTCTCAACCATTACCCCTTGGCCGCAGTTTGGGAAACTCGAGAGAGGACAAACGTGCAAGCCAATCTCATTATGACGACTACGATCACCTTGACACCAGCAGCTCGCATGGAAAACGGCGCCACCGTGTGTCTCCTATGAGGTATGTTCCCGACAATTTCAACTTGTTTAATCGTTAGGATGATCAGATTCAAAATGGGGTTTCTTATTTACTATCAGGATTTACTTAGTAATTGTATTCTAAAACGAAGCTTTAATACGTACGAGCTAGCATGAGTGTATTAGAAAATCTAACTTATACATAAAGAATTTTATATACCTATCCTAGTAATCCTAGTAAAAGGAAAAAAAAATCAAATTGATTGGAATGAAATTATTACATCTCAAAGAAGATTCTCAAAACATATCTTCAAATTTTGTAATCTTGAAACCCATTTTGGGTGGAGGCGGGTTAGCCTTGTGCAAAGTTTTGAATAAAGTAACTCGGTAATTTTGTCCAACCGACGCAGAATAATATTACCTATCGAAATTTTGAAATTTTAATTATCATTAATTTATATACGTAAACATCTAATCAATTTTTTGAAATTAAAATAAAAGTTGTTTTTATGTAGGAATTTCTAAATAACTATTTAAGCATTGTGACTATTTATGGTAGTTATTTACCCAGTGACAGTTATGCTCCAATACAATAAAATACAACAAAACGATAATGCAATGAAATGTTTTGTTGTCCAGCAAGTTGTTGCATTATTTATGAACAATTTATATTTAAAACAATAAAGCACTATCACAATCTTTTAAATGTTGTTTTCTTGTCAAATTGACTATCACGGGAAGAATAACTGTCGCAAATAATTTAGGCATTGTTACATAACAATAAGCTGATCTGATTTTAATTTTCTTAGAACAAGACAACAGCTTTTATCGATTTAAAATAGTGCTTTGCGGGGATCTCGAAAATTTTTCTTCCAAGGTACCGGGGGGAGGCTGGGTCATCTTCCAAGTGGGGGCAGGGGGCCATCTTCCAAGTGGGGGGACTGGGGGTATTGATGCCCGGGGGTAGAACAAGGTCAATATCCAAGTAGTCCACCGTCCAAGTTGGGGTGGTAAACAAGGTCGACCTTCCAAGTTGGGGATGGGGAGGTGAACAAGGTCGACCTTCCAAGTTGGGGGCGGGGGTTTGCTTTTGTAGGGTTTTTGCAGCAAAAAGGGGGGTGGTTTTGGATCTGCCATGTATAAAGGTCTGCCGGTACCGGCGGTACTCAGGTACCGTGTTTTCGAGATCCCTAGCTTTGTAGATACAAAAATAATTAAAAATTTCAAAAATCGTTTCCATATACCAAACAAACGAGATTAGAATGTTAAAAATAAACCCTAGAAGCCTGAATGGGCACAAAAGCCGTAAATTCGCAATATTATGTTGCATGCTATTTTATGCATTATTCATATAATTGATTGCACAAAATGTTGGTTTTAAATAATTCTTTAAATATTAGTGTGTTAATATAATTCAAATTTCTGAATAATAGTCATCCGGGTGTGGATTTATTTTTGATTATTAATAATTGTGGTTGTCAAAGAATGAATATTATGCGTAAAAATAAATGGTTAATAATATTCAAACATAATCGGTTGTAGAACAACTCGAAGTAAACACAGCCGTGTGGAACGAGAGCGATCATCGACTTCTTCTCCAATTATTGGAGGTAATGCAACGGTTGGCGTGCCATCCAATTCAGAAACTTCAACGACAATTGGTAAAATTCCAGCAACAGCTACATCGGAAGTTAATGGATGTAATTCAGAGGACGAATATGAATCGAGGCCACAAAGTCAACTTACAGAAGAAGAATGGAATGAGGTTTAAAATTTTTTAATAGATTTATTAACATTAGTAATTTTATGTTTTGAACAAATATTTTTCTACCTTTTGTGGTTTAATTAGATTTCATAAAAGAGTATCGTATTAGATTTGTAATATTGAATAATATTTGATTTTTAAAGCAATTTTTAAAATACATTAAGAATCCTTTCTGTGAGGACCACTCAAAGTTTAAAAATCTGTCTGTAGGTAAGTAAAATGGGGAGTAGTAATATGGTCACAGTCATGTTTCATGTTCAATATTACAATTTAGTACAAGTTGACTTGTGTGTTACAATACAATCCGAGTATAGGATAGCTTTTCGCAAAATTCAGCTATTGTAACAAAAAATGATTTTGCAGAGAGAGCGTCGTTTTGAGAAAAAAATCAGGAAAAAAGGACTAATAATAAAGAAGATGGGAGAGGACGGAGCATGTTTATTTAGAGCTGTATCTGATCAAGTTTACGGTGACCAAGATATGCATTCTATTGTTCGTAACAACTGCATGGATTACATTGTGAGCAGTCCTTTGCTAATATTATATTCTAAATTTTTGACTAGTATTATTGGGGACATATTAATGCATTATGGATTATTTTCAGGCTGCGAACGAAGATTACTTTTCTCAGTATGTTACTGAAGATTTTAATCATTATGTAAATCGGAAGAGGTTGGAGCATGTACACGGAAATCACATCGAAATTCAAGCAATGAGTGAAATGTATAACCGAACAATAGAAGTGTTCTGCTACAGCACAGGTAAAAATTCAGAAACAATTATGCTCCTTCCATCCATTTTAAATACATAAATTGAATTTCAAATAGTGATTCCATGGCCTTATTGTGTTGTGAAATGTGTACGAATATGAATTGATTTATGTAGCTTTAGATTTATTCTTATATTTTATATAGTGAGGGCCTTGTAAGTAACCCATCACATAGGGATTCCAACATAACATTGCTAGGTATGTTCATATAGGCTAAGCGTTAGAAATTAGTAAAAATATTTTTTTTGTAATCGATACAATTTAGTTTCGCTCTTTCGCTTTATAATAGGTGATCTCAAGGCCGTATACCAGAGGGGGCAAAAAGCTTGTTGTCCTTTTCTCGAAATCCCAAAAACGATTTATTTTTCAGTAAAATTTGAATAATCGGGAAACTTTACGCTGATTTATTTTATGTTGATTGCCTCAATTTTTTGCGCTGTACGAAATCGTAGATACCCTTTATTGCTTGTCCCTATTTTGGAATTTTGCACTCCTCAAAATCGATTTCTGGATACGGCATTGGGTTACCTTAGAGTTGAAACGTCTATGTGATGGCTTACGTTGCCCGTATTGTATATATTCTGCTGTCTGTAATGTTTATTGTACCTAGGTTACTCAAGTATATTTATTTTCTTTAAGTTGAGTTGACAAATAAATGGCTACTGTATCAGCATCTAGTGAATGTGTTTTGTGATTCGCCTTTTGTTGATTTTGTAATTTTTAATGCTTTGAAATGCAATTATGTTTATTCATCTTAATATTAAAGCCATTAATATTGATAAACATTTTATAATACAAAACTAATGTCATTGTAATTTACATCTTTAATAACTATTCTATTTTACAATAATTTAACTAATTATTTTGAGCTCACACGGGTTATGATTTTAAGGGGGTTTGAGGTTTAGGATTTACTAACTACGCATGTACACATTTTCTTGGTCAAGGAAGTACTTAATGACTTGCTTTATTTTTTACTATCATTTTCATATAACCACAACTTAATCACTTATAAATAATTTATAGAAAGGAATTTATTCATTTGAAATTAATTGGCATCAAATGGTAGGAACGAAAATAAAGCATTTTTTATGTCAAGTGTTTATCAAATGCGTTAAAACGTGTAGGTGGGAGTGGGACTATAACATCTTTTGAGATATATCAAAGAATTGATGCTTCGCATAAAGTTTGAAATTTTCTGGTTTTTATCATTTAGTAATTAAATAATACTGCTGTAATGGGAGTATGATAAGTACTTTTTCCTCATCTGACATTGATATTGCCCTGATCCTAAGTAGGCTATCACGCTGTTCTTGCTAATAAATAAGCTTACTGTACTTCCTTATTTACATTATTTTGCATGTAGGGTATGGTTTGCACAATCTATTATTACTATGGCAGCTTGCATGGATGATACAACATGAAATCAAATAATTTGGTATGGGTATCACTGAAACAAAAATTAAATTAATTAATAACTGTTTACTTATGCATACAAAATTAATATTTAGTATAATATATATTTAATGAAATAATTATACCTAAAATAACTTAAGAAATAGTAGTATGTCTAGTACATGACGCAGAAGACACTGCATTGAACTCATGTAGAAAAATCTTATATTGTAATGAACTACATAAGTGCACACAAAGTTATTTAGACAAACTATGGCATTTACAGTAAGATGATCACAGTCTGTAGTATTACGGGATAGATGATAATAATATCCATTTAGAAGAATCTAAGAGTATGGAATTGAATAGTTTGGTACTAGTTGCACTGATAAAAATTAAACTATTTAATATATATAACTGTTTGCTTATGCATCAAAATTTAATATTTATTATAATCCATGTTTATTGAAATAATTATTCCTTTTTAAGCTAAGTAAAGAAATTGTATTGTGGCTCATGCAGAGAGCAGAAGACATTGCCTTTGTCTAATATGTAGAACATCATAAAACATTGTAATGAATTTATGAATTGCATTATTACACATGAGTTTGTTCAGATATGGCAAAATCAATGTTGTTCCTTTATGTTATATTTTCTAACTTCAATTTCGATGTTCTGAACTTTTTTTAGGGAATGTTAGTCGAGTACAGACTTACTCGTATATTTTATAAGTCTAAATATTGTATGTTACATGCATAAAGCTTGCTGATAAGTCTAGCATGATCTAAACAATATAAGGTATAGGTACGTACCAAATCAGGTGTAATTACATAATATGCAAAAATGGTAATTATCCTTCCAGCCTGAAGCCAACGAAATAACCGACGAAAACTGCTGAAGTGGACGTCTTCCCGGCAGAAAGAGAGCATAAATGTATCACACAATAAAATGTTGCACATTTTCTTTTCCCTAAACTGAAAAGGTAAAACTATTAGGAAAAACTACAGTTTGTTCTTTTAAGAGCATATATTACGTCATTCTTAGATTATGCAAGGTTAATATCGTAACCTTTACTGCACAGAAGAACGTCATCTAAAGATGAGATTACACATTGGCTGTCTACCATCAATTACAATTTTGATTTTGCAGATGGAACATTTTTATTTATGTAATTGTCAAAACAAATACAACTGTATCACTTTACCTTTGCCTCATCATTATAATAATGAACTATTGAAACTCCTTCTAAAGTATAGCTGGGGATAAACAGACATAATTTTTGTAAATGCTAGTCTAACATTTAAGATTCCAAATGTTTAGCTTTTAGTTATTTATTGTAAAAGCACGGTTAAACAATCCGAAGGAATTCATATATTGTCTTGTATCTCACACTTAACATGTCATTAATATTATTCTTTTGTCACAATTCAATGCAGAACCTATCAATATTTTTCACGGAACTCCCCAGACTGACAACGAGCCAATTCGACTGTCATATCACCGTGGGGTTCATTACAATAGTCTTGTTGATCCATTTAAAGTGAGACTTTTCTCTATCTCTCTCTCTCTCTGTCTGTTCTTTCACCTCTATATATTCTCAAATGTCTATTTTTATTTTATTTTTCACTTCCTTAGTTATTTTTGAATAGTAGAGTAGAATAGTTGAGTCTCGCACCTTGTGTATATGTGAATGTAAACGAAAATTGACGGACCTTGAAACTTGAAACACACACACACTGCATTATGCAGTGTGTGAATAGAAAGTAGAAACAACACTTCTCATTTTCACCAAACAATTGCCAATTTTTAAAATACTCTCTCCGTGTCAAGTGTAAAATGATACTTTGCAGTTAATAAGGATGTTGTATTTTGGTGGTGGGTGGGCCGTTTTTACCTATTGAAGGCAAAGTGATTAAAATTAAAACTGTTTGCAGCAGCCTACAAACCTCATTAATTTACTATTATTATTATTGTTATTACGATTAACTATATTATTATGATTATAATTTCACAGGCAACTATTGGAGTTGGATTAGGACTGCCAGGTCATATACCTGGAGTAGCAGATAAAAATATAATGAAAGAAGCAGCCCGCCAAAGTGAAGATGTACAATTAGAACAGGTGATTCATTTATGACTGCTGTAAACATTGTTGATCTGCGAGAACTAACAAATATTTTCCCGAAATCCATTTTAATGATTAATTTTCACGAGCAGGCCATGCTGGAGGACAAATTACGAGCTACTGATTGGGAAGCGACGAATGAGGCTATTGAAGAACAAGTAGCTAGAGAAAGCTATTTGCAATGGTTGAAGGACAACGAAAGAAGGAATCTAGCTGCAGTAAGATAATGCTTATAAAATATTTTAGTGTTACAAATCAACCTGTTTCAAATGTAACAAAGTTACATTTTTTCTAATGTTTCAAAACTAAAAGTGTTTTTTAAACTTACAGCGATCACCAACTGCTTCCAGTTCTTCTGCTACAGTCACTTCTGCTTCGGCAGCTGAAATTCGGTCGCCTCGTCCAAGGTCTCATGGAAATGCAAACATTTCTCCCATCGGATCGCCATTTAGGGGAGGAGAATCTTCTTATAAAAATTCACCGTCGCGTTTGTCACCCCCTCCCTCCATTCCAAGTACAAGTCAAGTGGAGGGAACCACCACTAACCCTGCAGTGAGCATTTCCGCTGGCCTTCCTTCAGCAAACACGAGTAACCCATCTGGAAGTCCAGAACACGCTTTTCAGTTGTTAGAAACAGCATCTTTTATGAATCAATTGCCACCGGAAATGTTCGGTAATACTGCAAACTACATCAATAAACTCATTGGTCGGAAACTTTAATTATGAAGATGCAGTAATAAAGTGATATGTTTTTAGGATTAAACGAATGGGAAGATGCTGGATTGCTAGCTCAGGTATTAGCTGCCTCCCAACAAGAATACTTGGATACGCTGAAGAGAGCTACTGCCACGGTACCCAGTGCTCCTAGAGAGGATGACAAATAGATTCATTAAATGTATGTATAATAGCCAAACAATTACGTTATTATTACCATCATAGAGTATTTAATCGGATACTTTGCAGCTATTGGCAGGAATTCCTGCTTGAAAATTATGTTTTTTTTGACAAAGGAAGTAATTATCGATTACGATTATAAAAATTTTGCGCATAGGATAGTTTTTTCGAATAAATATGACCTGTATAATTATTTATGGCTAGCAAATGAAAGCAATATTTAACGAATTCGTTAATTATATATAATGAGTAAAATTATATACCAGAAAAAACGTATATTAATTAATGTTACACAATCACTTCTTTAATATGTCATCACGCTTATGATAAGTATGTATAAATAGTATATATTCAATTCATAAAGTGTAATTTAGTTTGCTGCCTGAATACTCAAAAATTGAGAAGCATTCTTTGCTAATGTAAACACTAAAAGTTCTATGAATGTGAAGAATAGTTGAATGAAATCTTTAGACACATGCTGTACTTTACATTTTTTAAGAAAGCGGTAACCGATAATTATTTATTACATCATTTATCTCATTTTACACATTACAATTGTGTTCACTTTTATATCGCATATGAAAGTATATCGCATATTACAAACTAATTTAAAATCCTATTCTTCAGTTTTTTTTTTATTAAACAGCACGTTTGCATAGATACAGATATAATTAGTTACTCGTGTTATATTAAAGACATTTTAAAATTTACAGAATTACAAAAAGTGATTGTTGTATGACGAGAGGGCTCTAATTAGAATTCACTTTTATGTTATATTAATTACGACAATCAAGACAGTTCGAAACCTGCCTGTGCATCAATTACATACATCAGTTTTTCTCGTAGATCTTTTTCAGAAGTCAGTTCGGGTAGCTTCAGTAGATTCATACAAGTAGAAGCTAAAACAAAACTTATTTACCGTTAGCTTTATAAATACAAAAATAAGTAAATGTGCATAGCCGTATTTAGGGGTGGGCAAGGAGGCAATTGCCTCCAACGACATCGAAAAAAAATCTATTTTGCCTCGAAAAGGTAAAATAAAAATTTTTATGAGCATTTTAAATCCCCGAAATCGATTTCTGGGTACGGCTGTGTAAGTGTACATAATATCTAATGAAAGCCGTAGTACTAACCTGTGGGCAAACGATCTGTAACACCTGCATTTTGAATTCCAAATTTTGGAACGAGATCCTTAAAGCCCAATAGAGGAGGTCGGGAGCACGAAGTAACAAATTTTAAAAGCTTTCGCACGTCATTCTCGTCAAAAGAGTTTAAAACCTTGATACGGAGATTTAATTAGATTTTATTTCCTTACATATTTAAGTATTGCAATTATATTGTATTGCTCGTTGGACATTATTCAGATCAATATCACGTTTCATACCTGCCAAAATAGGACGATCGTTGGATGTTCAGCACTGAATCCACTCGCATAATTGACATTAGCAGCCCAGTCTTTTAAGTCTATTGGTTTATCAGAACCTGATATTAAGGTTTGCATTTCACGCCAAGAAAATATATCAAGAAGAGGGATCACATCACGAATTCCTGCTCGAAAAGCCTTACACTCGTCCTCCATTTCCCTACAGTCGAAATCAATAGACTCTTTCAATTAGTTTTGCACGGTCGGTACTATTCGAGAAATAGTACAAGAAATTATTCTTGAAGATCCAAACAAACATGGAATGACTATACATAACACGGTACCTGTTGATCTTGTAGTCAGCTACTAGATGAATATACTCTATTATATTTGAAGAATCTACTTGGATATCCTTCCCGTTTTTCTTCAGCTCTACTACATATGTTTCTCCGAACGCTTCCAAAGTTAATGTGAAATCGATGCCTATAGAGAGTACGCACAAGACTTAATATTACAACTTGTATTCAGGAGTTAATTGTAATTTAACAAAGACTAATTACAATTACTAATAACATTCATAATAGTTGAAAATGACTCACTCATTGAGTTCCAGTCTCCCTTGAATTCCTTCAGTTGAAGTAAATTTTTGTGCAAATCCGGGTCAAGTGTGGCTAGATAGTCTCCAGCGCCCGCCACATTTCCAGTTATCCAAGTCTGAATGAAAAAGGCAGCAAATGGAAGTTCTAAATGGGTTTGTTCATACAAAGTTTTCCCGACCAATCGACCAACGAAAA
>JAQFYB010000628.1:0-47627 GCA_034694085.1 Pogonognathellus longicornis
CGGCCTTAGTCAGCATTTTAATACCTTCGTATGTGTGTTTATATACTACTTTGTACTTGTAGTACCTTGAAAATCCTATCCATCTAACTAATGCTACTTGCTAAACGTGATGTCGTGTCATCAAGGCTGTATCTAGCGGCATGGCACTAGGGTACAATTCCCCCTCTCCGAAATCGCAAAAAACATGTTTTATCATAAACGTTCCCATAAAAAATCGACAAATTTTTTGCTCTACGTGCGAATTTGTTACATTTTAGGTTAATTTTGTCCCAATTTAGCACAATTTTATCACGCTAAGTTCAATAAATGTCATTTATAATGAAATTTTGAGGTTGGCTCCCACCCCCGATATCAAATCCTGTATACGGCTCTGGGTGTCATCATACGAAGCAAACTGAAGCTACTTTTACACTGTTATTGCTACTGATGTACTACCACTGGCTATGATGGCTCATCTTTTGCACCTAAACAGCTTTTCTTCGTGTAATACACATTTCACTTGCAATTAGTAAAAGAAGTTTCGCGTGTGTTTATATGTACAGTTGGAAAGTTGGAATATACGACGTGATGTGAGGAAGTGAGTCGTTTTGCTTAATATGCGCTTTCGTTTCATTTCTTCAGATTTTATTTGCAAATGCTGTGTAGTTTTAAGCATAATGTTTGTGATATATATGTCTTATATGATGTCTAATGTCGTGACGTACTTGTTCTTTACTTTTACGCAATGTACTAGTGTGGCTTCCTTTTGGTATGTTGTTTGTTGTGTTTATGTTACGCTATCTCACGGATGATGTTACTGATGAGTAGTTGGCTAGTGAAGAGATGACAGATATGGGACTCCGTGAGATACCATCGTATTATATTCCTCCGGTATTTTAATTTTTTTACGTAGTACATGCATTATACTCCAAAGATACATCACACAACTACTACTAAAATTATACTTGCAATTAGTTAGTTAGATTACAGGAGTGGAGTACAAGGTTTCAGTGTGATGTAGTAGCGTAGTTCTAAGACTATTAGTATCTTGTAGATTTTTGCTAACATAAGTAATGAGGATGATTGTAAGTGTTCAGGATAAAAATGCTTGTAGTAGAGTAGACCTGGTGGTAATAATAAAATGCAACTTTTGCAATTGCTGTGTTTGTAGTTTGTAGTGCAATTCGCTACAAGAGCACGAGCCAAATGTAAGTATAATTAAAATTCAAATGCATGCAGAATGCAGGATGAGTTGCTCTCAAAGTTTAATTTTTCAAGACTAGGTATGTACATTATATATCTACATACATTGTAGACGAGACACATAAATCTAATAAAAATCAACAGACGAACTTACAATAAGTAGACCAGAGGCAGTATTTCTTTGCAAGATAAACATACAGTGCCACTCTTAAGTTTGCAAAAGTTTTCTAACTCAATAAATATCTCGCTTGAACTTTAAAATTAAGAGATCCCTACCAATAATATTATACCTATTCATCTCATGATGAAGGTAATCAGTTTTCTCGGCAAACACGATCCTACCATAAATTTGTCTGCTTTCTAACATATATACATGCACTGTGTATTATGTTTGAAATATAATGTATTACTTAATGTTTCAATTCTACTTTAATTTCAAACAGGAATCTGTCCTAATTTAAATTTACCTATAAACTACAATGGTTGAATCTATACTCGAAACATTTCGAAAATTTGTTGTGTGTCCATGAGTAAAAGAATGTTGACTTCCATACGTGTATAAAAAAATATACAGCATACACAACAGAAAATTCAATAATTATATATACTTACATTTAATGTTTTTTGCAGATCATTTGTTATGTTGGGTCATTTCATTGTTAAATAAATCCTTACTCGCTATTTTGTTTATTGTATTTGTGTAACCTGTGCAATTACCTTCCATCAACTTTTTCGCATACAGCCTTAGATTTGCCTTTAAGTGTTTAGGTATGTTGTGTCTTGTGTGTAATTTTAATTTATTTATTTGTATTTTGTATTTGTGCTGTGGGAAAGAATAAACGAATTGTATTTTAAAACGTTACAGATTTACTCTCTAGTTGTATCTTGTTGTATTGTATCTAGAAGTTTTCTTGTATATAATAACGCTATGATTTGCTAGTGAATTTTGAATTAATATTTTCGATGTAGTTTTCCCTTGTGTAGATAGTTTCAAAATCTAAGGTTATAGCTTTAAGCTTTAACTGATAGTGGGTAATTTCATTTCATGGTAAAATACGCATAATGCTGCATATGCAATGGAGTGTCATCACTTTAAATATATCCAGAATCGATATAGATACACGTATATGATGTAAGTCGTAAAAGAGGCTATGTATGATGTTATTAGTAGCCTATTACTTTGCTACTTTCGGTCGACTAATACTTATAAAGATAGATACTCATTTATTGCCAATGTTCTATGCAAATGCAGTACAGTTGGATGCAATGTGTTGGAAAGTGTAGATTACAATTTCGTTGCATAAAAGGTTGGCATATTCCTACATGGTTATGTAGGCATACTATGCTATAGATATCACATGTAATAATACTACTGACTTTTCTCTCTTCTGCCAACGTGTGTGTTACAGAAAAGTATTTTATGTGAAGAGTAGATATGATATTGATAAATGGATGTTCAACTTATGGAACATGTTGGTTCAATATATTTTCAGCTGCTTCCTTTCCCATGCAAATTACACGAGAAAAAACCCGTGAAACTCTGATCACAAGGAATCAACATTCATACTACCTATATTGATATTTCACTAAAATCTACACTGCACATATTTACACAATGCTGCTCTGACAGAAATGATTCAGCTACTATTAATTTACCTCTACAAAATATTTAAACAAAGAGAACTCCTTAATGTTATATTTTAAATTCGTATGTCACAATCGGTATGAATTAGCAATATTATTTAAATATCTACTATCATAGATGAATCAAACCACAAATCAGCCCAAAAAAATCAAGTATAACAGTACAGTGTAATACTTGTCTATACTACCGTCTCATGACAGGTTTATGAGCTCAAGATCATGTGAAGTTGACAGTCTCATACTTTCGTAATTGTATGTATAAATTGAAGCAAGTTGTGTAGATTGAATGCAAGATCCACGACATTACATCGGATCATCCTGGGTAATCAAGTCATAATGATCCCCAATGCTCCGAAGTGTATGTAGTTTATATAGGTATTCCACGTCGAAGGGAGTAGTAAACAGGAATTTGTTAGCTGTCATCAACTAATAAGTCGGAACTACTACAAAACAAAGTTATACAGTCTCATTTCCCTTGTGGCTATACAACACTAATACAATGCAATGCTTGCAAAATTATTGTGATCTACCAAATGGAAAATGTATCAGCGAAGAAATGATATAGCTAATAGTAGCAACAAAAGCATTATTAGCATTATATGAGTAAATGTTAATTGCGTAATGATATACAGCAATACACCTAAATGGCGATAGTTATGAATAACTAAGATGCATAAGCAAAATTACACATTAAAGTTTTACTGTTACGGATTTATGGCACGCACTGATAAATCATTTGAGTGAAGCTTGTTTACTAAAACTTTTGTTAGACTTCTGATGAAACTTTGATTCGATCAGAAAATGTACAATAAATAGAAAGAAATTTATCTCAAATGTTACATTAGATATCACAAGGAATAAAATGGTCAACTAAATAACACTTGTGTACTTTATTGAGTCTATGGATATAAAGACGATATCTATTAATCTAATTAATTAAATCAATTAATAATTATTTGTAATAATTAATTTGAAAACCAAGGAAAACACGATGTTATTATACCAACTACTTGACTTACCGTACCGTCACTGGCACTGGTATTTCCCCATGAACGCAGTATTTCCCCACTGGGAATAACTGAGGCTTTTCTGAGCAATTTGTGCTTACCAAACTGCAATTCCCCATGTATGCACAATTTAGTTCAAAATCCCCAAAACTGACACAACAGACACTCTTGGAGGATATACATATAAGTGTGTACAAGAATCGGCTATGCGCTGGAACTGAGACCCAACTTTTAAAATTAAAATTTTGCCTCCAAACCTCAACTCCCTATGGACCAGTATTTCCCCAAGAGGAATTATTGAT
This sequence comes from Pogonognathellus longicornis, assembly GCA_034694085.1. Taxonomy (NCBI): domain Eukaryota; kingdom Metazoa; phylum Arthropoda; class Collembola; order Entomobryomorpha; family Tomoceridae; genus Pogonognathellus; species Pogonognathellus longicornis. Next base: position 4,136 of record JAQFYB010000628.1, read on the forward strand.
TCTTTCCCCACCGAAAACAACTTACGAAATCCCAATTCCCCTGGGGAAATACCAGCCCGGTACGGTATATTGTAAATGAGCTTCCAGAAATGAATTTCGTCTGAATGAATTTTGCATGAATTTCTTTCTAATAAATAGTGTTCATATTATATCATAGAGTACCTAAATATTCTAAACACAAGTATATCTTAACCTTTTGTTACGATCTTCGATAAGTATATTGAATTTATGCAAGATAAATAAATAAAATTCTCTAAAATTTACATCTCCTTAATGGTCTCTACGAACTTTACTTTTACATATATATAGCGTCCGTAGAAGGACGAAGTGTGATCTTTAAATATCACATACCTACTACAACCCAACATTATATTAATAAAACCATTAATACCACTAAAAATTGTACCTACTAATTTAACTTTGTTATACATTGTTAACTTTTTAACTTACTGGTAATTTTATTTAATGGTAAACCTTATTTTTGAGACGACCAATAGATTATCTCGTCATTGAAATATTCATTTGTAATGGTAGAATCAGCAGGTGCAAATCAGACAAGAACATGGTTTCTGTAGTATGTTAAGTTACGTTTGGATGCGATAGTTTACCTATTAACTAATCACAGGATAATTTATCAAGTTGAAATACGAACGCTTCAAATGCAGAATGCAATTACCCATACGTCTATACAGAATCTCAATACATGAATATAAGAATAAAACATTGAAATAAGTATGCGAAAGGGTTGAGTTCAGCTTACCTTGCAATTTTCTTCATTCATTTCATATAACAAGGCGTGTGTGTGTCCCCTGGGTCGAACATTGCATTTATGGCTATGTTACACGAAATTACATGTTGCACTGGATTTGATATTCATTTTTCAATTAGTGCTTTATACTTATAGTTGATAGTGGCAATTTTAATAATCTCATGAATTCAAGTCGTGAAAATGTAGTTCTGGTAATATATTTTGGTATCTAAGAATAGTTCTCATAATTTTATGTTAATTACAATTGTATGTACATGCTTTTCATGTTTCGGTCCATTTATTCATATGTTTGCTTCTTGGGTCATCAATTAATTGTAATGTGCAGCGTTTGCAAGTTGATAGTGAATGTCATTAGCACCAATTTTCGCATAAATTAAATATTTCAATTTCAACTGTGAATATTGAATTAAAGTCGATTGTTTACCGTAACATTTTCTTCATCAAAGCATTTATTACACATTTCATAATGAAATTGTTCGTATATTTTTAATTAGTGAAGTTGATTTGTTTGATGCATACAAGTAGAGAAAATGTCAGTGAAACACAAGCGAGATGATTTTATACTTGTGTATACAGTGCACTAGCGAAGAATTATTAAAGAGAATCTGTATGGACGTGTATTGAAACTCATTAAATGTTAAAATCTTTGTAGTATACAGAGTAGACCATAGAAAATTCAGCGGACTGGACGAGACCAGAAATAACGAGTTCTTGTAGCACTTTAAGTGTTCATTTGTATGTGATGACAGTTATACTTTCCGCAAATGAGAAAAATTAAATTCTGCATATAGAACTGTGTACAGTACCTAGGTACTAGTAAACCATACCTTCATACTCTAGTTGCTTTCAAGTCACGGTACGACAAAATTACGTGAAAACATTCTCTGATGCTTTTAATTAGACTATTGTATAAATATGTATGTACATATTACATGGAGGTGTTTGCTTAGGTATGTATGTAGGCACTAACACTAACTAAAAGAATTCATTATTAATTTTTGTAGTTGTATTGTATTTCACTGTATAGAAGGCTGTGTACAGTTTCGCAGTTATAATGAAGAGTAAATTATTTGATTTTTGTCGTATATTTTATATTGTATGGTAGATAGACTACAGAGTAATGTGTGTGTGTATGTTTATATTCAATTGTGTGTTTTTTGAAGTTTTGCTGCTCAGTTCACATCAGAGAACTTGTGTACAGAGTTACACGTAAAAGAATATAGAAGGGAGACCAGGATAAAGAGTAGAATTATTTTTCTGTGTTAATTATAGACATTTCCCAAGTGTTCTCTGCCGCTTCAATGCCTTGTTTTGAATTTTAGCTTAGATCGCTCACACTGAAATGTATTTTACGCTACGCTGTACAGCTGAACTATATAGACATTCAAAGCAAGTGTTTCCTATAGTAGTTCTGAAGAGTTTAGCTGTAAATTCAAGTCTTTACTTTAGTAGGATTTTTTATTGTTGCAATACACAAAGGAGAAAATTGCACAGGAAATTATATAGTCTTGTAGTATGATATGCACACATACAGAAAATTATTTAGTTTAAGTCGGAGATTTTAGAAAGTAAGAGTGTCAATACATATATTTGTCGTGTGAACTTATTTAAATACAGCTTTGCAACTTGTAAACAGTTTGATATCAAGATAAGTAATCAAGACAAAGTTGTTATAATCTCAAACGCCTAAAAGTATATAGGAAATAGAGTTGTTCTTATAAAAGTATGTACTGCACAACAAAGATAACAATCCTTGTCCTCATAGACAGGAGTAATGTGACACTTACACACAAACTCAGCACGGAAATATTTTTTAATTGTCTAGGTACTTAGTATGAATTGTAATTAAATAGTACAGCGATAATTTATTTTAAGGAAATGTTTCCGTCATGTAAACACAGTATACTAGTAACTGCAATAATGATCAGTTTAACGCGGTATTGGCATAATGAAAGGGTTGAAACAGTATAGTCACTAAAAATGCACGACACATAAAGTAACTGAGATACAATATTTACTGTCTATGGACATTCTCAATTCTCAAGTTTTTTTTACGAAAGTCTGAGGAATCTAGTCAGTTTGTTGTATAGATTTCCAATAATTACAGATACACAACTTGCAATGTAAGAAGTGTTGAAAATATCAAATCAACGAGATTTTAACATTTAAGCACTTTGTATGTAAACCTGACTCAAATCGTTGCATGTAGTTTCTACTTCAAACTATTCATCTGATCAAATCCTACACGGTTATGTAGAAATGAGATGCAAAAATGATACAACTACAGTAATTTCCGATTGTTTGCTTGAGTCACTATGTACAAGTACATAGTTGATAGGATGTTACACGTAATAATTATCAGTATATATATGTGTATGTGTTGTATGTATGTACTTGTATAAGTAATATGTTTTATTTTATATCGGACACATGAAAATCTTGGTAAAGAAGTAAACTGTATGTTTTGTATGTAGTGTATATATTATTGTAAGTAATTCATGTGCTCGAGTTTTAAAAAAAGATCACACAAGTGAAGGAATTGTCCTCAGCCCAACCGAAGTCAAGTCTGAACTGAAGTGCATCGGTAGAGAAACACGGGTAAAATAGGGAAACGTTGATCGTAGCCAAAACTCAAAAGACACGGCGGAGGTTGTGGTGGTGGCTTGCATTGAGTTCTTGCTTGGTTTGGTTTGACTCCTTTGCTTGCTTATGCTTTTCTCTCTGTCTGGCCTGTCTCTCTGTGCCTTGCCGTGCTGTGAGTATATATTAGATTCTACGCGCTTGTACGTTACTTGCACACTTACATTTTACATACATACACTACTACACCCGTTTTCTTCTTCAGCCATAGTCACACTACTAGTCAAACCATTGTATTAACAGCGAAACTCACCGTCTCCGGGTATTAGCCGCTTTTCAGCTGAAACGTTCAATTCAATTCAATGCACTGTAAGTAAGTTAGGAAGTAGAAACGTGAATGCATAACAATATACATGCAGAGATACGACTCGCCATATTATAACTCCTCTCATATCTACACGATCGCAGCATAAAACACTTTCAGCTTGACACTGTGTCAAATATCAGTACATAGCATAGGATGGGCACCATAACCTTAGAGCTGAATACATTAGGTACATGTTTATAATATGTGGGTGAATATTATATCAATATAGAAATTAAAATCAAATGTAAAGCCAAGGGTTTTTGTATGCATAACCCCAGGGAGACCAAATGGAACAATCCAGTGTAAACATTGTCAAACTAAAAAAATCATACACCACGTTTTCAGTCAGTCTAATGGGGTATACTCTGTGGTAATCGTCACAATAAGATTTGCTTTTAATTGCCAATTTATTCATAAAGGGCACAAAATTTCAAAATTGGATCTATAGTCCAAATTTCATTAGCATTAAAATTTAACATGAACCATTCATCTGATGTCATGGAACAATATCTTTATTATTGAAATAGTTTACAGTTTGCAGAATGAATTCAATTAGCTAAAGTGTTATTGAAAGAAATTGTCATTTTACTACTACAAACAAGAGACACAAAGTAAATTTCATTTTTGTCATGTTTATTACCGTTTTTGAAAATAATGTTGTTTATTGATAAATACCTACACCTATGAGAGCTAGATTCCAAAAATGTTGGTAAAGTTTGTTAAGACAAAATTTGATATGATAATAAAATGACGTTATCTCTAATACATGCACACCTAAATAACACCTTTGTATAAGCCAATACAATATTGCATGGGTGAATACAGTACAATGTACTCTTTACTAATGGCAAGCATAAGATGTACTAAAATACATATAATGCGATATTAGTGGTGTTAAGGCACAATACAGTATATCTTGAACATCTTTCTCTCGTGATTCTCGTACACATCATCGTGGTGTTGTGTGCTATATATAAATACATTACTAGTAAGAAATACATTTTGGTTAATATAAGCCTTACATTCTTATTAGTGTTTAAGATAAAGATAGTAGTGTGAGATCAAGAGGAGCTGTGTGTAGAAATAGAAACGGAAATAGATATATGTTGTGTATATGACGCAGCTATACATAAAATATTAGCTTTTGAATACAAACGTACATACATACATACAAATACAATCTACACACAAACAAGTGCAACTGTGCTAGTAGTGAATGTCTGTGTTGACTTTAAACGCATGAAGAAAATAGTGTTGTGGAAAAGCAACAAGACAAATATGTATATGGTGCAAGCATGTGTGTATGTGTTTAACTTGTGGTTGTGTAACACTCAAGATTAAAGAATTGAAAGAATACACAGGCACAGTTAGTAGGAGCTTGTATTCAAGGCACAGTGTTTTGTATGTAGGTTTTCGAATGTTAGGAACATGAAAACAATTTCGTTGTATCAGTACAGAGTGGTGTTACCCGGTTTTGTATGTGTGTATAGTGTGTGGTGTGTGATGTGTATGAAGAAGGTATATATGTCTGTGCATGTTAAATGACTGTATTTACTTGCCTGGTTTTTGCTTGGAAGAAAAGCTATGGTGGCCGGGTTAGTTTCGAAGAATCCCGTAGTCCATCTAGTCGTATAGGTTGCAAAAGAGCTACATTTATTATTTATATTTATACACCATAGTATGTAAACATAGGCAACTAAAGGCGCTACATCATAGAATTCTGTCTTTTAGCTTTTACATTCAAGCAATGAGGAAGCATCAAATGCTATAATATGAAATGATTTTCTCTGTAGAGATGAGGGAGATTGAAAATGAAGGATGTGCTTTAATGTCAATGCTAATAGTAAAAATTCAATTAATCGTTGAGACAGAATTTCCAGAATTAATTAGTTAGACTGCGTCGTAAGATCTAAAGGATGTACGCTGTATAGTGTGCCTGTACTAATAAAGCTTTCTAGCATCTACAGATAAGTAGGATGTAAGTCTGAAATGTCTTGAAACTCACCATTATTTCCTAGACTCTTGCTGGGTAAATATTATTATTGAGAATAAGAGTAAGATGAACACACTTCCGTTCTATCATGCTTTCAACATCGTATTTAATTTACTTGATGGATAACTAAGTTTATGATGAGTGCTTTTATATGAAAACTAGAAAGTATTTCTTAGAAAACGTTTTTACAACTTCAAATTGAATTGTATAAAATGTTTGAGAGAAAACAGAAAGGACATGATATTAAATTACGATGGAATTTGGCAAAAGGAAGTATCAAATAGCTACTAAAACATCACAAACCAGACAAACAAACTTCATTGCATTCAATAATAAACCAAAACATCCATAGTTTTCTCAACTCAACATTTTATGTTTGTAAGTTATAGCTTTACTTTTTTAATTGGTAAAAATATTCTCCAATCGTGAATTGTAATGTAAGTCCTTCTATGTATATCTTGAATTTCCATTTATGCTCCAATAAAAAATGTATATAAGTCTACCCAGCCCCAAATTTCTAATATTTTCAGTAATACTTACCTACAATTTTAGACAATAGAAATATGAGTGCTAAACACGTACTGACTAAAATCAAATAAAAAACAAGATGCAAACACTGTAACATGCATATTATGATCAAAGCTGTACCCAAAGCAGGGTTGAACCTACGGTATGTGCACTTCCCCCCAAAATCTCAAAACAGATTATTAAAAAAAATCGTGGTATGAGCCATAATTGTCATTTGTATTTACTATGATATTTGGTGACCCCTCAGAAGCTAAATCCTGGTTACGGCCATCACTATGATGATGGTGATCTGAGAAGGTGTTAATTCTACATAATATTGAGTACCACTTTTCTACCAATATATTGATTGCGATAAATCTACTTAAAAATTATTTGAATATAAGTTTTTTTGGCAATGGTACATTGAGAAATCGTCGTCGCAGTGGCGGAATAATGAAATTGACACAATTCAATACAATTCCGACATTTCAGATAAATGAATGCTAGGTGTCCATTATGAAGAGTCTGATTGACTCAATGATAGTAGTCAGAGTATCGAGTTGTCGTTTTTAAGACGCATTTCGTCTTTGTTGACGATGGTCATAATGATAATGTCAGTCTTTTGTGCGGCTTCTTTGTCTATTTTTAGTCGCGATAAGCCGTAACTGCTGTATATCCCTATTTACCAACCAAACTGTGCAATGCTTTACTCTCAGCGGCAGATCAATGGTTTATGATATAAAACCATATAAAGCCTGCATTAAAGTAAACGATCCTATTAGCGTTATTTTATTATTGACGAGCCATGACCTCATAAAGACATACACCAACTACAAATTGCACAAAATGTTCATGCTATGTATTAATAGACTCGAAACTCCTATTGTTTAGTATACTGCAAAAGGGCTACCTAACTACATAATAGGATGTAGTAGCTTGCAAATAAATTGCAAGTTTTCTTTCATGTCAATGATGCATATTACATTAAATCAAATGTATACAAATCCACAAAGTGCAACTTTATATTCGTCAAAAGTGCATTAATTTTCTAATAATTAATTAACACATTTATAAATACAAGGAAACAAGGAATCAATTCATTCTTTTTTATTACCCATGTACATGCACCTTTAACTTAATGATCATCTAAAATCACACGTCTATTCTGTCATAGCTTCACCTGAAAATATTTTTAGGAAATTAATTTCATTACACTACAATCTTTTTATGTATAGTCTCAAATTAATTATAGGCAACAAATCTTTTGGTCTACTAAATTAAAAAGAACTAGTGTACTTATTTTATTTTGCTACATCATCTTCTTTGAACTGTAAGAAAAGTTAGCAAAAGCATAATATTAGATACAAAGAAAGTATTGAAGATACACCAGAGTTTCTTGAAAACTATTTGTTGTAGGATAAGGTACATAGCTTAGAAACTTCTTTTTAGAATCATTTTTATGGGAAATTATTGTTTAAGCAGGATATGACATGACATTAAATAGTAGTAGGAAGAATCTCATTCACACTTACGTTTAAGTGTTTGGATTTTGCTTTATATGTTACTTTATGTATGGTGTATGGTGATGATATGTTTTACAACGAGCAATCGCTTTTCCTTATTAGATGATTAATATTAATCATGCCTCGGCTAAATGATTTGGGATTTAATCATTGCTTTAATAAGTCGTCGGTATTGCAGTTTTCTGTATATTGCGGACATGCATATTGCATACCAGGAATAACATGTGTAAATACGAGTAGACTGTAGTAACGATGAAACTCATTATAGTCCGCATTAAAATAAAGTTCATAATTTTAATCCATAATGTATTGTGTATATTACAGTAGTAGAAACAGAAGTGTGTGTACAACGAAGGCTATGAAATTCAAATTCAGTATCAAAGCCTTATATTACATTACACTGTTACTTATCCTACATACATACATCTACAAGTACAACAGAGCTTAACAATGATTTACCTTATGAGAATCTTACACTAGTAGTTTCTGTTTAATGTGTAATGTAAAATGCAGTACCTAGATGTTACGAGTGTCTCATGCCGTTGTTGTTTGCAAATAATCTGTTTTGTTAAAGCCATAGAAGAAGAGTAGTTAAGAAATGTGAATACATATTCCCAGGTTTTACCTAGACATGTCATTCACGATTCTACACTATTTTATTTGTCAGAATTCATAGTGAACGTAATAATGTAAGACTGTGTGCTGATTAGATTATCCTTTGCACAAAGGAAAATAATGGTTTATGGGTTAGCAGATTGTTTTCCGAGATAATTAATTATTATTCTATGAGTGTTATGATATGGTTTAATCACTTAATTAGTTTCGATACTGTTTCCTTTATTGGCTAATCAAGATTCTCCTTAGGCACAGTTTGTACAGTTGTGTTGGATCGATAATTGGCATAAATAATAACATTTTTGCGAGTTCCTACTTATTGCAAAAAGCATTTGCTTGCTGTACTATAAAATGCAATTGAAGCTGTTAAATCCATGTGGATGCAATTATTGCACATTATGCACCTTGAAATTCTAGGTTCTCAATGAAAAAAGGGCTTAACTCTTTGAGAAAATAATTTCAAAGAAAAAGTGTTGACAAATCCCTGCAGACACACAAGGGACGACTCTATAAAAATAAAACTTAATATAAGGAATATGAGATAGAACACACATATGAAGTCAATGTCTTATTTTGCATGAAATGAATTATTGCGACTTATCTCAACTTTACTTACATGGTGATACGATAGCATGGGACTAAATCGAGGGTGATTCGTTATAACAGTTTCTTGTGAACCTACTAACTATTATAAAGAACTGCAAAAAATATATACACATGTATGAAATCTACGTAGACTTTTTGTGAAATTCCAAGTATTCAATGAAGGTTTGAATGTCGTGTTCTACAGAGCAGTGTAGTTTAGCACAGAAGAGTGTAGTTACGTATATTTTGTTTATAATATAATATCAATGTGTGTTTACGCTCGTATTTGCTTTCCCCTTGGCTTATGGTGAGTAAGACACATCATAAAAATAAAAAGATGAGAATGATGAGATCTTATTCCCAAGGAATCGTTTACGACACGACCATCTTGAAGGAAGAGAAGCATAGAACCCGTAAAAAATGAATGTCGAGAGAAATATCGTTTATATGCAAAACACGCTCTATAAACAAGCCAAAACTGTAGCTCACTCAAGTTCTCTACCAAATCTGCTCTATTATACACAAAGAAATTCTCATATATTACACATATTACTTACACATCGCTGAATGAACAGTAAACAGCTTAAAAATGTGCATTTGTAAGTGTGCCTGTCTTTTCTGTCCTTTGCTGCATAATCATTTTTTTGAGATCCAATGTATCTCGTGTCAGTCTCCTTATGTTTCTTCCTCCTTTGGCCCAGAACTTTATATTATACCAAAGTGTCTCATTCAGTTTGCATTTCAAAAGTCTAGATTTCTCAGAAGTGTACTTTATTTCCTATAAAAATTTCACACGTAAAAATATTCTTCTGTTGGATAAAGTACGCTGGTACATAATGTTATGAACCTATATGAGCGTTCGTTCTGTATATCAATTTACTGAATTTACAAGAACACTTATTCATCCAAAAAAATTATTCGTGTTTATAACATGCCAATGCAGATACGTTTTTCAAGTATTATCAGTATTATCATTACCTATAATATGTCTGTATGAAAATAAGTGCCTATTATGTTTATGTAGATCTAGTATGTATGCGAATTTTATTGTGCCTGCCTCTTACATACCTACTTGTACTTTGAAAAATACCTACTGATATTTACACTAAATACTAACAAAAAGATGTGCCCAATATTACATACATACATTTAGGTAATAACTGATAATAATAATAATAACTATCGTGTCCAGCCGGAAAAGTGACCGTTTTGACATCTTGACGAGTTATACTGAATCCATGTCTACTCTTATTTGTACAGAATAATACCAATAGAGTATAAAAGTAAATTTCTTTTTTATTTTTACTATGCTTGTAACAATTATTAAAGATTTTATGGAGTATTTTCTAATTAAAATAGGGATAACCCAAAACTGTCCTTTGCAGTTGACATTTTTCATTTAAAAACCTAAGGAGGTTTTCGTTAGTCAGGCATCAAATTAATTATTGTATAATTTGTATCAGATATTCCATCTTCTCACAAAATCGAATGTAGTATTATAGTTCCAATTGTAGAAATGTCCTGCGTCTCTATGATTCTAAATCTACATGTAGTTTAATATTTCGAATCTAATTAGAAATTATGTGATCTTCAGATGGAATTGTGCTAGTTTTCTTGTCCTAATCAAAGTTTGAATCAATATTTCTGCATAATATGTGTTGTTGCATGCATGGCTGCGTATACGTGTGTCGTGTCTTTTTATCACAATAAATGAGCACAATATGATATTGTCATTCATTTGCACGTTATCATAAAGCTTCAACACAGTTTTCAACTGCCCTTCAACATTCTAGATTGATTTTTCGTGCTAACTTTCATGTTTGTAAGTAAACAAGCAAATTAAAACGAATTCTAAGTTACTACACAGACATTGCATCATACATGCTGTCATGAATAAATACATCTGAGTAAGTTGCCACCTAATTATCATCCTTTACACTTCCCTGCATGTTAACAGTATAGGTCACGAAAAACTTATTTTGTCGTGTCATGCCAAAGAATCCCATCAAATTCACCCAGTTACAAGTTAAACACTTAAAAGCACAAGAAATAGTGCAAATGTAGAATACTATAATGTTAATTATGCAATGATTGAAGATCAAGATAATCCCAGAATTCAGTACACTAAAATAAAGCATACTAAAATAACATATGTAATTACATTATGCAAATAAATACATTTTGTAGGTACCTATACTTAAAATGTAATAATTTGTAAGTACATACATGACACACAACAATACTTAGGTATGTATTGTATACGACTGCACACAACGAATTAAAATATCAGCGACTTAAATCTGAAATGAAATAGTGATGTATATAAGAAACGGAACTGGTGTAGTAAATCATTCAACTCAACAACAGTAACGTCTATTTTTCCCTATCAAAGCGCAAATCATTTCTTTACAGCACATTAAAATACACAAAGAGTACAATATTTAACTATGTCGTCTGTCTGCAGCGTAGTAGGAGATCAAGTAGTTTAACTGCAGTAATATAGTATGTAATAGTGCTACGGCCGTATTCAGAAATCAATTTTGGGGAGGGCAAAATTCAAACATGAGATACATTTGTATCAATAACCGAAAAATGTGTACTAATTTAGGCCAAAATCAATCTAAAATGCACCAAATTCGCACGTAGCGCGAATAATTTTCTGATATTTCAGAAGGTTTCAGGGCAAAATAACATCTTTTTTTGGAATTTCGAGGGAGGTAATTTCCCACTGCCCACCCCCTTAATACGGCTATGATTAGTGCAATACATTAATGTTAAAATCAGCTACAACTACCAGTACTACCATAACAGTATCTACTAAAGGCACATAATACAAATATTATATAGTAAATAGTAAATTAATACCTACATATCGTAAAGCGTAATATGCAAAAGTCAAGCGTGTAGTGTAGGTGTACAATTGCAATCTACAGACCATGGCCATGAACTGTCATTTATTTACCTTCTCAACCAATGCAAAACGCACAAAGTAAAGTGTTAAATGCAAATATACGCGACTGGCATTAGTAACTGTGAACAAACGGAATTTTTAATACATAATAATAATAATTGAGTATAGCCCATACACAAATACCTAGCGTTTTTGATACAAATACCTACACTAATACATTATGTTACACGTATACCGTTTAATAATGCATAGAATTACTTGTAGGCTTTAGCATTACCGAAGTAAAGTATGCGCTGTATGTGTACAATGTGTAGTAGTATAGTAAATGCCTGTCTGTCTGTGTAAACATGGTTGTCACTTTATTTCATGCAATTAAGTAAACGCTATTTCGTGTTAGCGCACAGATTACACTGTATTGTTTCAAATTGCCATTAAAAAGACTACGAACTCACTCACAATCATTCACACCTCCCTAATGTTGTTCTATTGTCAATTAACATTTTTCCATACCATGATGCTATATTCTTTTTTTACGCTTGTTGTCTCAACATAATAATGTATGCATACAATACAATACACATACACGCAAAAAAGCTTTAAAAAGCATTAAGCGTTTTTTGGAAGTCATAGTACTATTACACTGTCTTGAGGTATTTATGTGGTGTATATGCTCCATGTAATTGATAGTCTTAAGTATACGAATGTGTATAATGTACTCTTAGCTTTTAATAATTTAAAGATTTTCATATCACTATGTACATAAGTGATATACCTTTGTACAGTGTATGTTGATATTTATAAAATTATTTTTACTACACATACAGTTATTAAGTATACAGTTACTTCTTACGCACTAGAATGCAATATGTGTAGGTACTGTGTATTATGGGTAGATATAAATAAGTAAAAAAGTGTGTGAGTGTAATAGCTACTGTTTTAGTCGTAAATAGAGTATTACAATATGCTTTGGAAGAAATGGAAACTTGTTTTTTAGCGTCATAATACTTTAATGAGCGAGCAAGTGAGAACTTTTGAGTTTGGGAGGTGTCGTCCGCCTTTGCCGTCAAAAAGGAAAGTTGACACTTTATCTTCTTGATACTTTAGCCTTTGACTATTCTAACAAGACATATTCTTATTCACAGTCCAGTCGTTTGGATTCTGGCCAGCGACCTCAGAGGATTGAGTCATGAAATCGTATCTCACCTAAGTCCTTGATATTAATAATTCCATGTAAATACCTATATGTATTTTTGTACTTTGTACTAGTACAAAGTACATTTTTTCGGTTTGTTAGTAGTTACTAACAAACCGAAAAAAATTGAAGCACTTTATGGAAATCATGGACATCAAAAGAACTATCTGTTGAAATAATATCTACCTATATAATTAGTTTAACAATTTTTTACCGTTAAAAATAAATGATTGGCTTAATGGATTACATATTTCGTGTTTTTGATACAACTCCATAATAATACGATTTTAATTGGTAAGAGAAATTGTGAAGATTCATTCATGACATAAACTATTTAGTCATTTAAGTATGAAAACCATTTTACGATTTTATTATGTATGTATCTTAAAGTGCTTTTCTTATGGAAGACCAGCAATAAACTTTTAATCTCTTGTGCCGTTATTACTACCACATAGGGTAAAAAATGAGATTGAAACGTTTAGAGCATGTGTTACGAGTTACGATATGAATTTGAGTGTATAACACATACACTTGAGGGCATGCACCATAAAAGGTCGCACGGAAGCTAAAAAATCTAATCTGCGCACTCTGAAACTATAAATTAAAACAGATAAGTAAGCTACTGCTGTGCTGACAGTAAATCGCAGAGTTATTAAAAAACTAACAAATCGTGAGCTACCCATTCTACACTGTCATGAAACACATGACACTACTCCACCACACTAATAACATTAATAAGCCAAGCCAATGCGTCAATATACCCAAAATATTACAAACATTTTATATATACCTACCCATACCTACCAAATTCATATTTATTCACATAGGTATGTATGGGTATGTATTAAATAAAGTAAAATTATATGCGATTTTATCTTGAATCTCAAATTGTGAAGATTATTAACTTTTCATTTCATTCCTGTGAAATACACACCAGCACACACCACTTAAACACTAAAGAAACGCAGTAAACGAAAACACTACTGGATTACTGGCACATAAGGAATGTGACTAACCAAATCAACAAACACCCAACCCACACATAGACATGTCCATATACGAATCAGTTTTACTTTCTACCTGTATGTGGAAGTGTAAGAGTGTAACTGTACAATTTACCTATGCAAATATGAGTAGTGTAGCTAAATAGCTAAAACTACAGAAATGTTATTTACTTAATACACTGTGAAATAAAATGACTAAAATATGCTTTTATACATGTAGGAATACATACTCTACACTTTACACGTATATCCTATGCTTCTATACATATAAAAGTAAATTATGAACTTTTGGGATGTTATGTTATGATATGGTATGAAGATTGAAAGGAAAATGTGTTTAGGTGGCCAGTAGGCCAAGTGGATATACTTGTATTGTGCACACGTGAGCATTTATTTAATGGTAGTTGTATAGCATTCGTAATGCTAGAGCTATTGTTTTATTTCTATTTATGGTCAGCAGGAAAGAGGGGTGTATAAGAATATGTGTGTAAGAATCCTATGTATTGTATTCAACAAGGCGGATTCACTTCTAGTTAAGATCTTCGTAAGCCGTAAGGCGAAGAGTCATAAGGCATGACCCACACACAGACATGAGACACTCAGCTTACAGCGCTTTGGCTAGTAGGCAATGATTTACAACCACCACGTAAATACTTACCTTACTTAAACATTGTAATAATAATACACAGTGTGTAATGTACAGTGCAGCGAATATGGCATTATTATAATTCACTAATACTCCAAGAATCATTCAGACAGATTTTCGCACAATGTGTTTAGAGTGAACTGTTTACTATTTACGTGGTATCAGTATGAGTTACTGTGTTACTTTTGTCATTTCAAGTTACAATTTTCTGTTGTTATTTGTGTAGCTGTTTTAGGTATAGCTGTGTTGTGTAGTACAGATTTTGCTAAATCCTTAGGTATTTATTTACGGATGTGTGCTGTAAAAATATTTACTAGACATAAGTACGTTGTAAAGGTATGTAGGTATATGTAGTACCTGTTATATATAATATATTATGTGTTTTATTATGTTCTTATAGTATTGAAGTCTTTTTATTTGTTGGGTATGTTAGTGTGTTAGTGTAGGTAGATTTGGAATTCTACTCAATGAATGTATTTCTTGTCCGTGTGAAAACGAAGAGATCCTTTAGTGGTAATGTGGGGAAATTGCTGACTGAGGTGAATCGAGAGTCTCATTTGCATTGAGTGTGTCGTGTCGATAGCAATGTGCGAATTACTCTTCTTGCTACGGTAGGTACCGTTACGGCCTTTCAGTTTCATTTGACGAGTTTGTCTCAATCTGTGATATCGTTGCTCTCGTTGTTAATGCTATCGAAAGAAATATCTGATTGTTTATAGTTCATAGAAATATTTCTAATGAATAAAAATATTTGTGTGGAATTCTCCATTTAAAGGTAGTGTTGCTACTGTAATTAAATTAAACATTGGAACTTGTGTGTCAAAAATGTGATTTGATTGGAGTATTGGATGAAAAGTGCAGTTTGAAAGATTCTACATACAATGATTTTAATGGAAAAATAATTTGGTTTTAGTACACCAGGAGTTGAGACAAAAAAGCGAGTGATTGTGTGCACGACATTAAGTGAAGTGTCTTTTTCTTCTGAGAAGAAGAAGAGAAACGTTTATTTTGTGAGAGACACCGGTAATGAAAGTGTAAAAAGAGGGGATACTATACATAATGGGTCAAGCAAGGCTAGCAAAAACTCTAGATCTATCTAGGCATAGACACAAAAAGACATTAGTGATATATTTGATACTATTAAATTTTTTGTTTAGTTTTAGTAATGCAGATCCTAATCCCGATCCAAGCCCAGATCCAAATCCTGACCCCGACCCAAGTCCAGACCCTAACCCTGATCCTAATCCAGATCCTAACCCAAATCCAGACCCAGATCCATCTCCGACTCCTATAATGACATTTCCAGAAAATGGAGTTTATTCTTTATTCCCTCATGAAGACTTGAAAACGGGTAAAAACTTAGTTCGTTTCGACGAGGATCGAAATAGAGGAGGGTACGATAGACTGCGATCTTACGGAGGCAACGGGGGAGGAGGAGGAGGAGGTTCTTACGGATACGGAGGTAATAGAGATCGACCACCTCATGGAGGAGGAGGAGGAGGATATGGATATAACAACAACAACGACAGAGACCGAGACCGTCCTCCTTACTCTTACAACCGAAACTTTTTTGATAATATGAGAAATCGACACTCCCGGGTGTTTTTCGATGAGGATAGACATCGCTACAGCCACAATAACAGACCACCATCTTTTGACAATCATAATAATAACAATAATAATCGCTATTTACCAATTGGCAGCTACTCACCCAATTATCCAGTTAACAATAACAATAATGGCAACCACAACCACCAGCATTCCAATTTCCATGGAGGCCACTCAGGAGGAGGTGGTGGAGGAAGTCGCCCGAATCTCATTAGCCGACCCATCAGTCCTCTCCACCACAATTTCTACCCACAATCTTATCCACCAGCCCGTCCTCAATCAAAACTTCCCGTGAGAGCAAGTGAAAACGAAGTTCCAACACGAATACATATTTTTAACCCGGAGTCCCATAGTTTCGGAAACTTTGGCTATGGCAGCGCAAGAAATCGTAATAGTAATTTTATTGAAACGGGCCCTCCGGGTCCTGACCTTTTCTTGAATCATGAGGAATACCTCAACTATCATACAAAACTTGCTTTGGCCCGTTTAGATGATGCTAAGAAGAACGGAGCAGTTGGTGGTGGTGGTAGTAGCAAGGAGGAAATTGACGGCAAAAAAATCCTTTACGATACCAAACAACCTTTTGAGATTGATGGTCTTGTTCCTCCCAATGCCAGCGGAGAAAACAAGAAAACAGACAGCTCCGACTCGGAAAATGGAAAGCAGAAAACTAAAATACTTTCTGTAGAAGTTTTGTCGGCTGAAGATGAAAGGGCGGATGACGACACAAAACCTAATGACCCTTCGGCAAAATTGAGTGACAAGGGAAAAGAAGAACAGGCACAACTCCCCAGCTTTGTCCAAAGCACTAGACAACACCCAGGACAATCCATACAAAATAATAACAATAATAATAATCGAAGGCCCCCTAATTTTTCCAGGCAGATTCATTCATCCAAATCCATACAGGATATCAACGGAGGATTCGAACCAATTGTCATCCCAGCACATTTAAGAGGTAAATACATTTTCCCATTCTTACATTAAACACTACAAATTGAAAAATAAGCAAGATCTACAATATTTATTACTCGAAATTATATTTACAAACCCATAATCACAATTCGGAGTGTATGTTTGTAAATTGGTGTATGTATGCCGTATGCATAATAATTGCCTATCTTATCATAATAAGATTCATGCACAAAATTGTAAATCTATCTAATCTGCTACACAAGGGTACTAGTGGTACATAAAAAGCTAGAGCCTTATTTGTTAGCATTTAATATTTTACACTATCAAGAAATCTTTGACTAGTAATTGTCTCAGAAGAATCCTATTAGGTAAGGAATGAAATTTCTGTAGTACATAAGAGGAGTTTTAAAACTAAACATATCAGTTTAGTACAACTAACGAAGAAACTTGAAAGCAATCGCGTTCAAAATCGATTACATCAACATTATAATAATTTAGTTGTATGCACACGCGAACGAGGGATAATTCATTGTCAAAAGCATTTCCTGTTAATGAGAATTGTGAATTACCTTTTGCGTTAATTAATTAATTATGAGTATTTAGGTAAACAACACATTACATTATTACGCGTCGGAAGCAATTAGACATTGCAAACAGTCAATACTGTGTTTACAATGCTGTAGCAGCAAAAATATTACGTCAATACCCAATTATTAGTGATTTCTGTGTGAAAAACATTACATAAGGAATATGTTCACAGTTCGCTATTATCGATTTAGTGTTTTTGGTGTAAGAATGATATTTTTCAATATCAAATTATTTGTATGTACGTGTGTATGATGAAGTGACTAAGAAATTCATCTGAGTCAAGAGATTTTAAACGCTGATAAAAGTCAAAGGTAGTGTAGTGTAGGATTGAAGGTGCATCAGTTCAATGTTAGCACGGAACACAATGGCAAACAGTTGAAGTAAGAGCAAGACGAGCTTTTATCTCAATTCTATCATACATAATTTTCAACTTCCTTTTATGCAATTGCTCCTCTTGTGTATGTGTATACATGTCTGTTTAGTTTCTGTGGGTTGCTATTGTATTTAATTGTATTATTTTGCTTTTCTATGTCTTTCTTCATTCTTCTTCCCCTCTCATGAATTCCAATTCATGTGTTTTACTTCCAAATAAATGCTGTTGTGCACAGTGTGGCACATTTTACAATATTATGATAATATTCGTATAGTATTCTACTACTCATTGCCGTTATTGTTGTGTTTTGTGTATAATATGTATCTAATATTTACTTGTATAGTACAATGGAATTTATCTTTCCGTTTATCTTGAACCTGAAACTATTATACCAGAAGCTTTGTACAGTTGGAAACCTTAATGTTTTATATATCAAGTATTAGTGATGTTTTATTTTTATCCTACGATTAGCAAGTATCAAGCTTATAGATTCAGATTGGTGTCTATACAGTGTCTAAGACATTAAAAATTGCACTAGGTATACCGATTTAAATAGGTAGTGTGTGTATTTAGGTATAGTCATGTTGAATAGACTGTTCAGATAGGTAATAATAATATAATGAGACGATAATAAATAATTGTAGTGCTTATCAATGCGTGAAGTGAACTTCAACTTTAGACAAAATACATGCAGCTAACGAAGCTTGGACGCTAATACGAATAGCATTGAGAAAAATTGGCTGATAGCAAATATTTCCATGCCACAGTAAAGTAAACAAGCCGAGAACATCGTAGAGCACACTAATCATTTTTTTAACTTCAGTATAAATGTGCAATTTAATTGTAAAGTGTTTTAAATATTGTAATACACGCTTTTCATACTCTATGTGATTTTCTGCATAAATCATCAAGTTCCTATATGAAGTATCCTATTCAACTTATATTTTGAGGAATAAGTTGATGTATTTATTTCAGGATACCTAAGTAAACAAAATAGAGGCAAAAAGTAATCACGTATGTCAAAATATTTCCGTTTATCTTTGTTGTTTTCAAGAAAGTCTTTTTTATTGATATCTTTTGAGTTTTTTGCCAATGTATTTCTGTTATAGTTAAATGAGACAAAGGGTTAAGGCTAAGAGCGTATATTGTTGGTAGTTTGTTCTTTATCTCTTTCATTTAGTTCCATTTAATTTTCCTGGTTAAAAAGATGTATAGGCTTATATTTTTAATTATTGCTCTCATTATCGTACCAGGGAAGTAAGGACTATTTTTTCATCTTTGACCTTTGTTCTCTTTTTTCTAATTCGTTATTTTCGTAAATATTATTTTTCAAAACATTTCAAGGGTATTGCAGATCTGGTTAATTGAGGGATAAAACAGATTTTTATTTAGGACAATTATCTATAAACTGGAGTTTAAATATGGAGGAAATGAATATTATTTCCTAAATAGTATGCTTTGAATGCTTTAATGTATTCATTAAAAAAGCTTAGGTATAAGTATAATCTTGCTGTGGGTGCCCATAAAAACAAAACTTTTGTCTTCATCATAAAAGCACTCACTTCACAAGCTAAGGCTCATTTTTCTACGCTTTGTGCAAATTTAAATTGACAATTAATGGTTCCTTTCCTTCCTGAAAAGAATGAAATAATTAAGAAGGAAATCATTGTCAATCAAACTGTTATATTCTCGCACTCATCTACACAAAAACCAAGTATTACGTATTGTAATGTGTAGGTCAAATTAATTACGTATCATGCATATCCCACTAAACACATAATGAAAATGATTCAACTCATCATGTAATAATCCTTGCGATGACAATAGTAAGTAAATTGTCGTCATTTTAAAAACCTTATTTTTATTACTAGCTGCAACCCAAAGGATTAGAATTGCATTTAATGTGATTTGGTTCCTCATATTATGATATTACTAGTAGGTATAGCTATATGCTAAAGGTGTCTCACATTAAATTCTACTCAATGATACTGTAATTGTTACTTAAATGCTCATTGTAATAATGATATGCGAAATGCACGTTAATTTCACATGCATCATCCTTATAGTCTGAGCAAAAGAAACACGTTTTCGTTTGCGACATCAATTATACGAGGAACTCTTCTGGTATCTGAACTTGTAAGTCAAGCTCACGTTTTCCTCGTGTTTGTTGCAGAAATCAGCAATTTATGCATCAACAATGCAACATGAAACAATAGCAGTGAGAAAGATGGTATTTAGTATTTATATTTAACAAAAGTGTGCTGTAGGCCCACACAAGAAATATAATACACAAAGCAAGGGTTTTAGAATACAGAAAATATATTTCATTCATTTATAGAAGTACTCTGCAAATTCCATGAATTTCCATGTTATTATTACTAACAAACGATGAGTACCTATATACATAGTGCATAGGTTGGTTGGAAGGATAAGATCGAAACTTGTTGACGTACCTAGCTATTCTTTTTTTGAAGAATGGCAAAATTTCTGGTCTGTTGAGGAAGTATCATGGTTTAATAGTTTAATGTAGTAATAATAGCAGTGACAAAAGTAGTAATAATGGAAACTCCAATTAGATACGTGTATATAAAAATCTTTTACTCTCTTGGAAGTTTCAAGTCTCTTCTTGACTGCACTAACTAATGGCAAAAGCGAAAAAAGAAGAGTCTTGCGTTTAAAAAGTAATTAACTCTCTGTTTCTGTGCACATTATAACAATATCACGGTGTGTGATATGATATGGTTTGCATTAACATTAAGGCATTGCATTTTTCATCTTTAAATATCATTGCACTAATACGTCTGGCCTCGTGCAATCTAAAATCATACACCTACATGTTAAAAATATGAAAATATGATAGGAGGATTAAATCATTGTTAGGTACACATAAGGATGAATTAAAAAGTATAGTAGTGCAACGTGCGGAGTTGTTAAAAAAGGTTTAGTAAAGCTGTAAAGAAAAAGATGAAAAGTGTGTGTGTAGATATAAAAGTTAGAACACAAAAACTTAATGCAGGTGCGGAAATTCCAAGGACGATCAAGTCAACGCTGTCCAAGGCCGATAAATCTGAATTGGGAACGGAAGTGAGCAAAAATCCAACTCAAAGTAGCAGCAGCCGACGTAATGCAAACAGAAATAATCCAAGTGATCATCGCCGCAGCCAAGAACCAGAGTCTTTCCCAAAATTACGCCACAGACTTGAACTTGAGTTGCAAAAGAAGCAAAACAATGATAAATCAGTAACGGGTGTTACACCTTCGTTATCTGTAACCAGATCTTCAGGATCTGCTGAAAGAGCAGCGAATTCAGGAAGCAGGGAAAGAACTTTAGCCAAACCCCAGTCAGAATCAACAATTTCATTATCCCCCGAAGAAAAACAATTCTTTAGTCAATTCAGTCATGAGAGTGACGAACTTGAAAAACATTTCCACCCCGCCGACAGCGATGTTCCTGATGGACCCACGCTCATTTTCCTTGAGAGCAGTGAAAAAGTTGTGAATAACAGTAACCCTTTGGCTACTTCCAACCTTATAAAAGTTATGCGGGTCAAAAGCAGTAGTAGCAGTAGTTCCACCAAGTCCACAACATCTTCCTCCATCTCAAAAGGAAATACGGCTTCAATCATGCTTGCAAAAACAGGGGGATCATCCCATGAAAGCAAAAAAGGCACTTCGAAAGAAGCCTTAAAGAGATTCAAGCTGAAGGGTAGCAGTGAAGGGGAAGAGGTTGATATTGACGATTTAGAGTCTAGTTCATCCCAAAGAGTCGTTGAAAAGGTTCATGCTCACATTTCTCATTGTCCCAAACTTCATGCGCCGGCTGAGGTCATTTGTGATGTTCATATTCGAGAAAGACATGGAAATCCTAATCCGCAATTGGTAAGCGACGGAAATAATCAACATTTTCATCGCATCTCGGAAACATAAATATGCACACCGCACTCTGCACTGCTTCCGCCTTTAACGCACAATCACAATTCAAGATTTTCCATTCAACTGCACTTCTTGAATACAAAATGCAAATTAATCTAGTCATATACTATTTACCTACTAATAAATAGTCGAAACCACAAACGGAAATTCAATTTTGGTGTGTAGTTGTAATGTTCAAAAACAAGATTAAATTGTTCATCTAACTTTATACAAAATATACAAAACGAAGTTACCTGCTACTAACAGTACCTATGCTAAAAATTAATACTTGTAATATTATCTCAAATGTTGTTAACTGTTACCAGTACAAACACTAACAAATAAAATATGTTAATTTTGCACTTTAATTTAACTATGTGGATTGTGGGTGGAATTAATTGTAGATATAGTACCTACGAGTAGTTTCTATTATTATGCAATATAATAATTACTAACTCTAACGCAAGCAATGAATCACCTTGTATTTAGTATTGCAATACCTGTATTTTATGTAATCTAATACATGTATGTTCCTACTAACATAGTGGTAGAAAAATAGTAATGCACCTTAAATTTATAATGCAAACAAAGCGAATCTGTTGGTCCGTGACAAAACGCTCCGCTTAAAGTAGCAGCACAATGGTATTTGACTATTACTACCATTTCCTACAATAAAATAATTAATCTTCAGCCATTTAGCTTGGTGTACTATATTCCCTAATAGTTACTGCACTTTACATTACAAAGGTATAATACAGAAAATTGGTATAATAATGGTGTACTGATACAGTAAGTATGACATAACTATGAAATTGCTAGTATCGCCGTGTTACAGGGATACAACCAAAATATATGGTCATGGACACACACGCAATTCTATCAAACGAGTGATCTACTATGCATGATTTAATTAATAGTTGACGGGATAAACACAGTTTGGCTGAATTGGTCATTGCATGTAAACATTCATATCTTAATATCTATGTAGGAGTATAGAATACATTTATTTAGCATACAATATGTATTTCCACCTGCAGAGTTTACAGTTTATACTTTTGTACACATAAAACACAAGTACCTACTTACTTATTTATAAATATCTCTCTATATGTACTAGTAAGCTATATGTAAAGTATAAAATGTATGCCTATGCGTACAGAGTACAAAAGATGCAAGTGTTTTATTACAATGTGGTCACATTCATCATTAGGGACACACTGGTAAACACAAGTACTACATTAGACACTTTCCTTTTACTTAAATACACAACACGATTTTCACTGAATGTAATAAATAATCTAATGATTGTAGGTACTATGCTGGTAGCAAATAAACTAAACTACCTGCCTGCATTCCTTTATCGATAATAATAATAGCCATAGCGTACATTTGCATTTGCATAAATACATACACCTGTATGTAGTAAGCTTGGATTGTTTCCACACGCGTATCATTCTTTGCACTTTGCACTATGAGAATGAGATTGAAAATATCTTTTACTTACATCGGTTACCTGTCTCTTGCCGGCTGTCTGATTCGTACTTTCAACTGTATGTTGTAAGTACTATGTATTAAGAAGGTATGCATTAAATCTGCATGTGTAATAAATTATAGGTAATAAATAGGCTGTTTATAAAGTGATACAAAATATACATGCTTACTTAGCATGCTAATTCATTTACCTACCTAGTTAATATTCAACTAGTGTTTTACTTTCAGTTAATAATTGTTTACCTATCTAAATTTCAGAGAAAAACACTTGCTAAACTACAATTACAACATTATCGATAAACAATATCCTTCACTGCTTGTAATTGAGTTAACGTAAATACATTCTGTATCTACAAAGATTGATTCTGTGACCCTTGTTACAACTGCAGTCTGTATAATATTTGCTACATCAGAAATTTAAATATTCTTATTGCCTTACTAGTAGGTGATGCGAGTAAATAGTTCTTTGATAAAGATAATTTTTTAATTGTTGTAGGTAAATAGTTCTTTTTAATTTAGTAGGTGATATAAATTTTTAATTTTTGTAGGTAAATAGTTCTTTTTAATTTAGTAGGTGATATAAATTTTTAATTGTTGTAGGTAAATAGTTCTTTTTAATTTAGTAGGTGAAATAATTTTTTAATTTTTGTAGGTAAATAGTTCTTTTTAATTTAGTAGGTGAAATAATTTTTTTTTGCTAAGAGTAGGTAGTTATAAATGATTTAAGATTATTTTGTGAGGACAGACATAGGACAGGGATGGAATCTTAATAATGTTTGATCAATTTGATAAATGAATTTCATCAAAGGAGGGATACGGGAGAAATATGCATTTCTGTTTTAGCAACATTTTTTATAGCATGAAATTGTATTTAATGTGCCAGTCTAGTACGTAAGAGCACTTAGAGTTATAGCAGTTTCTAATTTATTTTATTTTATAATGTGCATTCTGTATTGAATATTCTGTCTGAGAGTAGTGGCATGCATGCATCTAACAGATTAAAAGGCTTATGATAGTATCAACGCAAATGCAACGTAGTCAAAGTATTGCTTTACAAAGACACATGGCATGGCAATAAAAGGATTATTGCTGTGCCTTATGCTATTATATTCACATGCGAATTAAGACGAGATTCTCCTTTATGACTATCCCACGCTGTTGCACGATATTAGTAGAGTTGCATTAAAATGAGCTGAGCTTATTTCATTAGTGCTTATTGCTTAGTTAATGGTATCTTAATATGCGAGCTCTTTTTTAAAATTCCCAACAACAACACAAGAGATGGGTTTCAATTTCAATGTTGCAGATTTGCATTTACAGATTACTATACGTCGACATTTACTACACGACTGTATTATTATATTATTATTAGACTGACCAACTCAATTACTTTATTATACCACTGCATTAGAAACAATTACTACATTATGACTAAATTACATTACATTACAGACTACTGTATACAGACAGACACCATTTAGCCCTGCATTTGTTAACGCTAATGTGTTGTACAATTATTAGGTATATTCAATGTTATTTATTTTACATTGCAAAAGGGTTTGTCCAGAAAATCTAAACAGAACGCACAACAGGAAATTAATTTTAGCTTAAATCCTCCAATTTGCTAGGAGTTTGCTTTGTTGTGGACAGGAAAATATACATTACCAATCGCAATGGGATTCTAATGGGAGACAAAAAATCTAATTTTAGTGGTACACACAGTGACTGTGTGAACTTGAGCAGAAGTACAAAGTGTAATATAGAAAATGTTCTACAACAATTTTTGTATACGTGAATCTAGTAGTGATACTACAAGAGATAAAAATGAGGATAGGATGACGTGGAGTGGAACTCATTGCCAACTATGACTCGGTCATCCTGACAGGACAGGTGAGTCATTAAAAAATGATGTAAACTCAAAAGTGTTTCCGAAAAATCCTGCTGTGTAAGTATGTACAAAGAGTTGTATTTGTATGTATTTGATTAGCGATGGCAAAGGAGGTTGATACATATAATACAAATACGTACAAGTAGGTAGCTTGCACTTTATTATGTGCACCATGTCACAAAAGTTTTTCTATGTAAGACCTTTAGGAAAATTAGAAAAAAGTGTCACTTGTCATAATTGCGTAAATAATTCATTTATCTGGAGACCAGTCCCCCCAGACGAAAAAGAAGAAAAATTTCTGACAAGAAAAAAATACAATAAACTATTTACAAACTTTAGGCGCAGTCAGGAGCAGGACATGTCTATAGGCATTTCCTTTACAAAAAGTGTGCCAAATTCAGACATATTTTATTAATTTACATTTGTGAACTGGAGAATTTTGCGAATTCTCATTTCCTGTTGTATGTACTTCTTAAATATACAGTCTGAGACTATTCCAGATGTTTCAAGAAGTGGATTGCAGGGAATATAAATAATTCTTCTTGAATCCTCGCTCGTTACAATAATAAAATGTTACTGCATTAGTATACCTCTAGGTATCTAATATTCAATGCCTATATTTTTGCATGTACCTACAAGCCTACAGGCAATATAATAATGTAACTTTATGCTTTTACTTTGTAATAATCTACCATGTTTTTATTGTTTGAACAAAATCTAGTATGCACTAGAGACTGAGTGAGTGAATACATCTCAGCATTACATTTAGACTTATTGTTAGCCTTTACAAGTAGTACAATTGAGAAACACATGAGAATAGAATTATACATACACTAAGACAGCCTACGCCCATCATTCATATTGTAACAGACACAGAGTATCAATGAAATAACATAATGTATCCTACCTACCAACTCCAAACACTTAAAACATTATTTCATCTGCAAGAAGGTTTTCTTTTATTGTCGAATTTACATGAATTCCAGCAAATCCACCAACTATGTAGTAAAAAGCATTAAAAAAATGTAGGAAACATAAATTTATTAACTGCATCTGTCCACCCGAAGATGAATCTTGTATAGTGGAAGCAAATTATTTAGAGCTTTGCCCTGTGCTATCAGTTAGGAAGGTACTATCACTATCTCTAATGCATTTGGCAGTGCAATGATAATACTAAATAAATAAATAATCGTACAATGTAATAGTAATAATATAATGGAAGATTACATGATGATGTATTTATCGTTGTGCTTGAGAAAGACAGGCCGCAGGCATAGGATCAAAGATGAAGCTGCGAGATGTTTACATTGTAGTACGATTGTTGTAGCATTAAAGACAGGAACTTGTCATGAGTGACACTACTACATACATAGAACGTACATAGAAAACATGACAGTTGAGACTGAGACTGCAATAATAAAACCTGACACTAATAAGGTTGTTTTGTTGTTGTAAAACTTTAATGTGTATAAGGTATATCTCATTTCACGTAATTGTTTTCTTTGCTGTACTGTGCTTCTACTATATTCCAGCATGATGATGATGTTGATGATTGTGCAATGTACGAATAAATGCGTACACATATGCCATAGGGGTCTTAAGTCTTAAGGTGTGTGTAAATAATTAATTTCCTGTTATTCTTCCAATGTCAAGAATGCAATCAGATTCGTGGTGGCAAGATAAGCTTGTTAAAGGAACCAGAGGATCTTCCGATTAAATATTTACAACTATACACACCATAAGTATATAATATAATTTAGCAATGCAATTATTTAGATATGTGTTTTTGCAATGTAGTTTTGTACATGGAGTAATATCTAGGTATAAGGCGTATATTGCAAAGTGTAGGTACATAACTAATTTCTAGACAGACACAGAATTCTAGAATTACTAGAAGAATGTTGTTGTTGGTTGCTTTCCATCTGTATCTGTACACACACAAGTCTTTGTCTACTGAATGTGTACTGCTGAATAAATATCTTAAAGTTGCAACCCTGATCTATCTTTTGCGTCTTGGGATTAGTTGAGTTTGCTGAGTGTGCACTGATTGTGAGTGTATACTCTATACTGTAAGCGTTTGTAGTAGACACAATATTATTTGTATTAAGAGCATTCATTTTAAGAAGGAGCCGAAAGGCGAGAAGTCTCTAATTGTAATAGTTTGTCAATTGTGAGTTTTCTTTGGTTGTCTACGTCTGTCTGTAGAGTCTGCACCCATAGGCCAAATCCAATAATACCAGACTAAGCTCTTCCTAATATTAGATGTAGTTTACTTCATTCTTTAGCATCTTCTACTCAAGTTATTTATACTGCTACGATGTATCTTATCTTGCAACTGAATCAAAATTAATGCAATTTAAAGAAAGTCAAATGATGAACTCAAATGTCTCTATACTGTACACATTGAACTACTAACTTGTTATCTTCGAATGAGTATGAGGGATTTCTCAAACTTTACCATTATTGCGAATTGCGACTCTAAGTTTGTATGTGTAGTATACTTTATATGTATACGTCCACAAACAAATCCATTCTACCGTGTACAACAATCTTTTTCATACTGTTGTGCGAGTTATCGCGATAAACTTCAAGAAACAACCTTTTCCTATGATCTACGTTCGTTTTATGTTATAAAACTCAAGATTTCAGGTTTATCATGCCATAAAAGACGATTGAAGGTAGATACATACATCTTCCACCTTGTAGGTTGTATACTTGTATAAACGGATATCAAGATATATATAAGAACGTAACACAGAAAGAAGCAAATTTACTGCAGAATTCTTCGTGTTTACATTTAGACAATTTCTACCGACATACATTTCCCAACCAAACTTGTATTACGTGACAAATTGACTTACTGACTACTAGTTACGCAGCTTTAGTTACCTATAATTACACATAACAATATTTGTATGCAAAAATTCTATTGTGTTTTGACTACGTAAGTGTGTTAGGTATTTGTTATTGTTGTTTATTTGCAGTGCAATTGACTTTCGCATGCATTTTAATGGAAATCTAGTTTATTGAGATATTTTTAAGAAACTTTTCACATTCAGATTTCTATTGACTACCTACATAATATGTGTACATAATTCTATATGTAATGTAATGACTAATGAACTTCTGAATGACAAATGGGCGAATCTCATCTCATGCTATGTTAAAGGAGGAAAATAATTCATGCTGTGAATGTGTTTTCCCAATGAATTGCTTTTGTATTTAGCCCTACACGTAAGTGTTAACAAAAATGCACTCATCAGTAGGTAATGCACTTGTTTTTATTAACCAGATTTAATATGCACAAAAAAACGCATTTCATAAGAGTAACCTCACTGATCACTTTCCTTTAAAAATATACCTACCTATATAAAAGTTTTCTATTGTTGTGCATGATTAGTTTAGTGTTGTTATTATTAAAGATGGTTAAATGTTTTCTCTTAGTTGCTTAAAAGGTTGTTGTTTGCACAAATGTGATAATGTCGATGCCCTAATACTAAAATGTGTTACATTGACTTGTTTAGATCGTAGGATGGCGGAGAAAGTTTCACAATGAAACTCATCCGGATGTTCTTCTGGCTCTGAACAAAACACTCGCCTACGACGACGATGCCAACAACCCACCTGCAAAATTACTTGGGGGAGGAAGTGCTGAAGACTTTCACGATAAGTTTAATGTCACTTTGGCTCCGGGCATTAGTCCAATGCTTCGCTCTGTTCTCCTTATACGTTCAGTCACTGCTCCAGACTGTGGAAACTACCAGTGTGAAGTTTTTGATGGAAAATTCACTCTCAAATCCGAAACGCTCCTTTTTCTATGCCATTAGCCATAATATTATATTACAATGTCTTGTACAGTGTACAGTGAATAGTAATTTTCAAAATTATTACTGAAACCCCAATATTATTAATACATACTAATACAATGAACATGGAAATGCAATTAATCCTTCATGTATGTAAAATGTAGTAGTATTGTTGTACTGTGCCTTGTGTGACGGTGCAGACGACAAAGACAAAGTGAGTTGAATTTTAAACAGAGTGAAACACTGTACATTAGGTACAAAGAATACCTACCCTAAGAGAAATGTGATGTAAATGTATCGTGTAATAATTCATACAACGTATTCTATTCAATAACGCAGTACTTTTCTATGTACTGTGCCTTCCAACGTTGAAAGATGTCAAACAAAGCACTTCAAGTATGCATTGAATTAATTACATGTACTGTACTGTACGAAGATTTAATGAGGATTATTATGACAAATGATTAGTATTATTTTAAAATATTATTGTTGGAAGTATTTACTCGTGTGGGTATAGTTGTATAGTATGAGTATAAGGTGTGGTGTGATGCTAGGGATTTACATGATTTAGTTAGCGTTCTTTTTTTAAATGATATACATACACCTGCATACCTATACCTCAAAAATGTATTCTTTACTTGGATATTTTTACATTAAAAGTCCAATATAGCTACTAACAATTTCAGTGTAGCTTTAAAAATGTTTACCACTAATTATGGCAATGTAACTAATTATTAGTCTAAGTTGTAGTAGATATTTTTGGATGGTATATGAAACAATGTAATCTCAGATTGAGTTATTGCTGTCTGTAGTATAAACGCTAAAAGAGGACCTGAGTTGTTGTGTATGTATACTTTCGGTATTGTTGTGTGATTCAGTGTGATATAATTAATTATGTCGTGAATGTCTCTCTGTGTAACTATTGCATTAGGTATTTTACTTTATTTCACTTAAAAATACTTACGAACGAGTACCTGACATTTTTGTAATAATTAAGCAATAAAGATTTGAACAATATTTACACAGATAAAAGATAGCAATAGTTTATAGGTGTACTATTAAGTATGTTAACCAGTAGTAGATTGTTCGTTTAAATTCATCTGTTTATATATCTTTATCAAGTTGGATTGCAATATCTAGATGTAATAATAATACCATAATGAAAATATGCAACTGTTTTGAAAGGTGCAATTTTATAAAATAAATCAAATAACTCAGAATCGGAAGATATTCAAAGGGTGGAATTTGTCTTTTCTTTACTCAATATTTATCTGTTTATAAATCCCGAAAAGTAATTAAGACAAAAAGCACACAGTAAATTATTGGAGCACAGTAACAATATTAGCAAAATACGGTAAAATGAACGAATGTTTAAGCAACGCACATCGCTCAATAGTAGAGGAATCCATTCTCAATTAGCAAATTATCATTAATACAATACACTATTACTATTTTTATTAAATGCCTAAAAGAAATTAAACTACGGTTCAGAGGATTGTATGTATGTATCATCATTAAATAGCAGGTAAATTGTTGGGCTTTCTAGATACGTATTTTCTGGACACATAATATATCCCAACAGGAATCACACACAATTACTAAGCGATTGACAAAGACGAAACTATCAAAATACGCACATTATCTGCATGCTAATTCATTTGAATTTGACATATTTGAAATTTCACATACAATTAAATACAAATTGCCACACATGCACTACGACATAATATTACACTAACGTATTTGAAACATAAATGAGCTAAGACATTTAAATAGAATTTAAACAGGAATATACTACAAAGTTATTTATGTGGTAATTATTCCACTATTGACATTGAGTAGGTAGACAAAATTCACAAATGATTAAATAAATTCGTGAAAATATCTTGTTATTAGAGTTTTTTGCAGGATTCATGTTTAGTTCACTGGATGAGGTTCAGCTGGATTACAATAAGGTAGTAGTAGGTAGTTGAAAAGAAATGGATACATATTGTAAGTATATTATATGCAAGCAACTGGGATTGTTAGTTCAACGGTAATTTTTAAATAACTCATCCATTTGAATCCTGAAGATTTTCTACGCCATGATTGTTTGAATGTGTGCAAAAAGCACGAAGACCGCAAATAAATGGAAACGAATGGGTTTTAAAGTATGATGTGTCAAGGCTCACGACCTGAATGAGTCAGTCAACTTGTTTCTTCTGGTTTAAATAATTTCTGTACGTCACGAATAATCTTTTTGAGAGCATCTTCAGAGTCACATTTTCCTTCTATTGTAAAAGATTTAGAAGCCTGGAAATAGAATAAAAATGTGTGAGATTTTTTCAATTAAAAATAGAATATAGGTAGAATTTCTTCCTGTGATATAATTCAATAGGTACATACAGATTCCTTAATTAGCAGACAACATTGGAAACCCTTGGACGATTTCTTGTACAACGATGAGCAGCCATCAACTTCCTCTACTATATTAAACTTGCACTTTTTACAGACTTTTGCAATTATCTGGGAATAAATATGTCAAAAAATCATTTTAAAGGATAAATAAATAAAAAACAAAACAAAGAAATGTTGCTGTAATGTTTTAGTATTAAGTATAAATATAAACTTACCTTCTTAAGACTCAGATTATTTTTTCCGTGTGAAATTTTTGCTTTGCGATTATGGCTCAAAGTTCCTGCTGCGATTAAGTCAGCGAACTCTTCACTAGTGATGACAGGCTTAGAAGATTCTACTTCAACCGGCCCATTCTCCGTAATCGTGTCTGACGTCAACTCAGTTACGGAAGGTTCCATTTCACTTAATAAATCACTCATGTATTCTCCACGATTCTTTGCAGGTTTTGCTATTTTTGTGTTATTGCTTTCGTGATCTTGATTTTCTTTGTTACCATTCTTTCCTTGATTATCTTTGCCATTTTGTTCTACACTCACTTCGTCCAATGGATCGAAAAGTAAATTCACTTCGTTGTCCACACTCTTTTTCTTCTCGGTCGAAGATTTATGTTTTTCTTTGTCCTTTTTGTGATGCTTCTTATGAGATTTAGATTTTTCGCCTGACTGCGACTCGGAAGACTTGGATTTTGACTTTGACGATTTACTTTTACTTTTCACTTCCGTTCCATTTTCTACGTTATTTGCGGGGGCTGCATTATTCTTTGAAGCGGAAGAAAGGTAATGTGGATCATTAGATTTCTTTGTAATTCGATGTGACGCGACAGGAATATTTTCACTTGACTCTAATGGACTGCAATAAAATCAAATATATTTCAAATCATAAGCTTTAATTCAACTTGATTAATAATTTCTTTAAATATTATTATTAGTATAAATTCTTACATGTCTAAATCAATATCAAGGGCTCTATGCGGATCATCCTGAGGCAACGCTGAGTCGTCACCATCGGATAATGTGGCTCCTTCAGGCATTTCGATTACAGTATTGACTACATGAACTGAACCTGCTTCAATTTCCTGGTCCTCATCCTCCTCGTCCGATTCTTTATTTTTACTTTTCTTCTTCTTCTTGCTGCTACTTTTCTTCGTTTTTTTCGATGATTTTGATTTTAGTTTACTCTCCTTAAGGTATTTATCTGACGACGCAAACGCAGGGACTTGAAGAGGAATACTCAAATCTAATTTGGCAATAGGTGGAACTTCCTCCGTTCCGTTGTAAGTTTTCATAGGGGATTTGTTTACATTCTTCAGGTAATGAGGATTCAAGTCTTGCTCCTGTTTTCGACTTTCTCGTTGCTGCAATAAGATTAAAAATATTAGAGAAGAATAAAAATCAGTTTTTATCTCGATGTATAAACACAATAGAAAATTCATTTTATTACTCGATTAATTTTATTCACCTTTGATAGTTCTTCTTCTGATGGTTGATACGTAGGCTTGGTTTCCCTATTATTTGAATAATCCCCTGTATCTCCATACTTTACAAATACATCAGTGCTAATAACTTCCTCTTCAGAGCTTTCTGAGGGAGGTTCATTAATCCAACTGTCCAAATCAAGACCATCAGGCAGAGGCACTTTTTTCTGAGCTTTGGCAGCTACTGGATTTAATTCTCCTGCAAAATAGCCTACCAGTTCTTCGCTAATGTCTGTCAAGTCTTCTTCCAACCCTTTGTTTTTCAACTTAAGGTAGCACTTAATAAAATTGAACATAGTTCCGGCACGTTCTTGAACTTCTAGCTCTTCGGATGAAACAAAAGGCTTAAGTTTTTCTTGAATTTCAACCAAATCAGGCAAAGCGGAATTTTCTTCGAGGTCTTTATTATCCTCTTCGGTTTCATCGTTGTCTTTGCTTTCATCATTTTCAACAGGTGCTGCTTTCGGTTTTGAGAGCAAATGGGCTAATATCTTAAAAGCATTTTGTAGATAGACGGATTGAATATTGTGAGGGAGTTGAGCCATTTTCGGTTCTAACATTGCCATCAGGGTCGTCTTAGGATTTGACAAGAAGCTGTAACACAAATATATGGATACAATCCAAAAATGAATATGAGAAAACCACAAAACCAAGTAACAGACGCATACACGTGTTATTCACGAAAAGTTTAATCTTACTTGACATATTCTCCACAAATCCAAGCAGCTGCATACAACACTTGCGTCATACTTGGTGTTCTACAGGATCCCCCAGAAAGGCCAAAAATGGCAAAAGGGTTTTCTAGCAACAGACTCATTTGCTGGACGGCGAATGGGCGGATTGCATGGACACGTACAGCAACATCTAACATTTGGGAAGCTACCAGACTACCATGACTCAGTCCTTCAACTCGCGTCAGTTCAACTAAGACACTCACGTACCTATATAGATGAAAACATGATGTAAGTCAAATTAGTTGTAGTAGCTTATTGATGCGTAATACAGATGTTAAAGGACAAGGAAACTTTTCTTACCATTCAAAACTAGTGATATGTTGATAATTATTCTGCGAACAAATCTGAATGATTTTGCTCAACAATTCGTCTCTATAAGTAGTTCCTTCGGCTTTCTCCATGTGAACCATGAGTTTCTTAACAATTTCCATGAGATTCTTCTTACCGACCATTCCGTACAGAAGATCAAGAGCTCTTAGTCTTATGGAATCATCTTTATCGTCAAGGCATCTCATAACCAAATCCTTATGTGTTTGGACTGATTTCGGGTGAGTTGACAGAATCTTAGACATTGCCAACAATCCAAGATATTTCAGATTTTGATCCGAGTCTTCAATCAAAATTCTCAACTTTTGCACACAAAGCTGAAAAGTAATTATTTCCATAATTATAATATGCAAAAATCTCTCTGAAATGATTAAATGAAAAAATATGTATGCTTCAAACCAACTTTCGTTTTACCTGTATAGACGCATTGTGATTTGGCATTCCTGTGGAAATGGAAATCAGCACTGTAAAGGGTACAAATTAACAAAGAAAACACACATAAATTCCCCAAGCACCACAATAACCACATTAAGTAGGTACATACATTCAATATACCATGATATGACACTTAAACGCTCAATTTTGTGTCATTCTGACATTTGAATATTTTTGTCAGTAGCATGCATTTCCTTTTTCCTTTTCAGCAAAATTAAAACGATACAAACAAACGAAAACACAACGAAATCAAAATAAGTATGTAGTATAAAGTCTTGTAGTATACTAAAACTTATTTAAAACAAAAACAATTCCTCGAATAGGTATGCTTGTTACATATTTGTCAAGAACAAAAAATAATGTCAATAAAGACGGAATTGACCAACACACTTTCATAAAATGGAAATTATTAATTACCTGCTATTACGGTGTTGATGCATTCATACAGTAGAGACATTGCTGATGTACTGCAAAGATTTAAAACACAATGTAATTTCAACTTCAACACTACACTCTATAATACAATAGAAAAACAAATCTACTAATAATAGATTACAAAAATATTCAATATGAAAAGTTTTTAGCATTGTTTTAAAGAAAATTGAACAACAAATACAATTGCATAAGCCTTGTCTAAAGGATTCATTTTAACTACTGTTAAATAACAGAAGCCGGCTGAAGCAGACTCAACACCTACCTGTGTATTAAATTGGTGAGAGGTTCAATCAACTTTTTTCCTAAGCGTGGCTCTAGAGGTGTTAAAGCTCCAAACTATATTGCAATAAAAAATTAAAAAACATTTAGTTCCTAAGATATATTTTTCTTGTACATTCCGTTTAGTCAAGGTTTGTCATAACAGCTAAATTGTACAGAAAAGTGAATTGTGATAACTTGAAATCTAAAACAGTATACACTGCTTTGTAAAGAATTTCAAAGAACATTCACTATGCATTAAAAAGGACTAATTTGCTCATACGCATATATAATATAGTTGAATTATACAACGATTTATCTAATCGTGGAAATCATTATAGAAATTCAATATAATTAATATTGCATATATGTATGTAACATAAATACGACAATCTTGTTATGACAAACCTTGTGTTTCTCAAATTCAACCTCTGCTTCACTAAATCGAGTTAATTGACATGCAAATAATGTATTTTAATACAGGTACCGGCTTTACATGTAACTACAAATCTACTGCTGTTGTTGATGTGCAAATGTTTCAGAACACTGGTCTAAGGCTTATACTTGTACACGATATCAATTGATACATTAATCGTAAGTACTGGTTACACCCAACTGGTAAAATTAGCCCGAGAATAGCTGACCTTTTTATAATGTCAATAACTGGTGTAGCCAATTCTCTTCCGATGCTCGGTTTTATCAAAGTCATAACTCCAAACTGACACATGATCCAAAAATAAGATCAATAAGCCAATAAATATTCAAATACAGATATTAAAATTGATTATAAAACTCCTATTACTTCAAGTAATGTGTTATTCTCCAATTACTAATTACCAACACATTGTTCTGTAGTCACTATTATAAATGAAATAATTGTGACCTAAAAACAGATTTAGTCAGCGATAACAATATTATATGCACATACCGTAGAATTTCTACTTACAATTACTTTAAATCCCTGACTCTGACTTAATTAACTTATTGTTTACAAAATGTTAATTAAAATGCATTTCAGGGAAAAAAAAATACCAATTTAATTATTTTGATGAGCATCCAATTATTAGTAGATGTAGTCATCAACTTGAAGAACACGGGAGCTAAACTTAAATAATTTTTAGGATTTTTTCTTGCTAGTTCACATATCACATTTACTGCTGCTGACTGAACTCCAGGGTCCGGATCTTCTAACTTTTCTTTTAAACGAGGAAAAGCCGGCCTTAAAGCATCAGGGAATTTTAGAAAAATCTTATATAGCACTAGTACACCCTTTTTTCTCAGGTATGGCTTGGTTGATGTTAACTGTAAATAAAAAATTGTAAGTTTTACAAAATCTTTCAACCGAATTAAGATTTAAAAAAAGTAAAACAATGACATAGATTTGCTTCGCATAACTTACAAGTGTCATAATATCATTTGCCAAATCACGAGCTAGATCGGTCCCCACGAAACACGACAAGGCCGAAAGGGCGATACCAGCTTCATATTGATTTTGACTATTAAGATCTTTCCGGATCATGTTTGTGGTTAACATGAGCAATTCCAATTCAGCATGGAAGCACTGCGAAGCAGCCAAGTAGCCTATTCTTTTATGAGTAAATTTTGAGGAACTCATTACTTCAATTATATTAAATCCAGCCCAACTGATGTCATATCCAAGCATTTGGAGCTGTAAAGAAATTATTAGACTTAAAATTAGTCAATCTTACATTTCATTTGTACACATAAAATGTATTCATCCTTTAAATGTTTCGGTGTTAGGGGATTGATGTCAACTTACATAGGCCAATTTTGTGACTGCATTAGCTTTCACAGCAATATTGTCTTGACGTAATTCAATTTTAATTTCCTCCATGCACTGGGCGATGTACTTGGCCTGAAAAATTAAAAATATACACAATGTTTCATTTTTGCTATATACAGGAATAATTTATAGATTATGCGTTTCCGGTGTGTACTTTTGACTCTTACCTCACTGTCCTTATTATTTCGAATTCCTCTGACCAGGTCGGTCATATTTTTATCGAAGAGTCTTTCCAAATTCCCTTTAACTTTCTTCAGTGCCATTTTGAAGTTTTAGAAAACACACTTTTGACTTTTGGAGACAAAAACTAAACTGGGAATTTGTAAGTTTACAAATATATATTTTCTTCTTCCTTTGGCAAAACGTAGAAGTGGTCTGGAAATCAGCTGACCGTGTAATCCTTTACAACTTCAGACTTATTCACGTTCTATTTCACAATATTGAATATAATTTTTTTATTATTATTATCTGTAAAATACCCGTTCCGATTCCAATGTCCAAACTCCAAAGGTCTCAATCCAAAATCCAAAGTACAAAATCAAAAATAGAAAAAGGGGTGTAATAACTTTTTTAACACAGGAACAACACCGACACAAAAACAATGACACCAAAACTAAACTATTGTGTTTGACAACTCAAAATCAATCCGTGCAAATTTCTTCTCCAGCAGACTCCTACTTTCTTCATTGTCAGCAAAAAATTCCGCTAAGATTACAAAAACCGAGAGAAACTTTTCTGGAACTGGAGGATTACTGTCTTGTTTGGAGTGGAGTGTGGAATAAGAAATTGCAAGACTCAAAGCGATACCAATACGGCTTCATTTAGCAATTATGGCGTATAACTTTCAAATAATGTGATTATCTGAACCACACAAATCTATAAACTTAAACGAACTAAACCGAAGCTTTGCTGTATATGTATCTACAGTATCTAGTAATATTAAATGACTCACAAAAAACATGAAATTTTGTATTTAAGGTGTAAAGTAGGAGGATCACATCACTTTTAGGTATATAAGGTATATACACGAAGATTGATTAAGTAAGTTATTAACATTAGCGTTCTCTGTATTTTTCTCCAGTAAGTGAACTTCACTCTCTGGTCTGCTACAGAATTCAATCAATCCTTTTACTCGGCATGTCGATGTAAACGTAATTTGATTCCTCCACAGCCTGCCCTGCAAGTTAAGTACACAGAAAGAGAGAGGATTAAGTTTCACCACACATCTTTTACATTTGATCTCCGTCTTTAATGTAATGTACTTATGTACACACAATATCAGAAATGAGAGCTTAACCATTCGACCATAACAATGTCTATCACTGTTAAAGTATAGGATATCCTTTTAACCCATACATACTAATCAACTTGATGATCTATATATATATTTATGTATGTACCTACATGCTAATATCATATTAATAAGCAAGTTATACATTTTTACAGCTTTAGAATTAACATGTAAGTATATACACAAATTATAATACACATACAAATAATGTACATTTGGCAAAACACTTGTTTCCCATATAAAAGTAAAGTAAGTGTTATAATAATATAGTAGTGTATGTATGTTATTCACGCTTTCCCTTATTCCCTTGCTATGCCGAAACAATAATGAATTGACTATAATATAACTGTTTTATAATGTATTCAAATTCACTTTGTATAAAATACAACTTGATTTGCTATGTAAGGCATATTTAATGTGTTGCTGTCTATTCAAGTAAGAAAGTGTGGTTAATATATTGTCATATTGCTTAATAGTAAAAAGTTTGCTTTAAAATTTCTAAGTAAAACTTTAGGGTATATATAAGTAGGTAGGTTAGGTTTACCTTCAAAGACTCAGTAAAAGGATTGAGTTAATGTATGTCACATATTTCCCTTGAAAGTATTTATTACTCTTACAGTAAGTATTGATTTAATTAATAGAGAATTGTTATCTGGTCAATGATAGCAGAAAAGTATTAATTTTTGTTTTGTATAGAATCACACATAAAGTGTTAGTTTAAGTTATACTAGAATTAAGTGCATAATGAACCTAGGAATATTGTAATTGTAACTGTCCGGACAATGACAGTCCACGAAACTTATTTTGACTTATTTTGACTTAACATTTTTATTAGCTTTCGTGTATGGAGAAGTATGCACTGCAGTAGTATAATTAGTATACTGTACAAAAGAGATGGTTGGAATAAATTACCTGTATCGTTCGTGTAGAGGATTATAGAATTAAAATTGTGTGATTGTATGCACTTTATCAGTTAATTGTATCCCAATAATTTCCGAAGCCACATAAACTTAGTAGTATGATACATGTCTACAGAGATATGACATGGACATGACTAAAATGATATGGACCAGACTACTTTTCCATATGTTGAGTTTGTGATTCGTCAAATCATTTCGTGTGTATGTACTACTGTACTTTCTTACTTACAAATACTTTATAGATATATACTACTACTGTAATTCACTCTTACCACATACACTGTGTAACTGTATACACATATATCTAATGTATATGTGCTTACTTACACCTGTACATCAGCATACAATATAGTAAGTAAGAGTAAGCAATATACAAAGTTAAGCTTACAATTTGTAAAGCAAAGGTT
Source organism: Pogonognathellus longicornis (assembly GCA_034694085.1). NCBI lineage: Eukaryota > Metazoa > Arthropoda > Collembola > Entomobryomorpha > Tomoceridae > Pogonognathellus > Pogonognathellus longicornis. The sequence goes on from JAQFYB010000628.1 coordinate 43,891, forward strand.
CAATTGTGTGAATGTGTCTGTAAACTAAAAACACATTACATGCAGGCTGTGTACTCTAAAGCACTTGAAAACATTTTGCCAGAATTGCTCCAACTTCTACCTACTGAGTTACTTTTGAGTAGCTGTAACAAACTAGAGTTGAATTTGCGGTAGGAATCTTAGAGAGCGCTTGGCTGTAATTTTAGTGTATGTTGGTAGCTTGTAAAGTCGAATTTTGTTGCATACACAGAGGCTTACATGTGAGATTGTGAATTTTCTTACTTAAACTCTATACAATACTCGATCAGTTTGCAAAGACTCTGTCCAAGAGGAAATACATACACTGTGATCTCCAGAATAATTAATATTTTAGCATTTGAGAACTCTAAAGGTTTGAAATTGTTTGTAAGGTTGTAATTATGGTTTGCGTAAACTAATAGATTTAACAATTCACTAAGGAAATTCTTAAAATCGATCTAAATAGAATAAGTTCATAAAAAAAGGGTACCGTAAATAGGTAAGTAACCGATATTACAGAAACCCACTATTTTTGTTACAAATTGTGTAAAAAGAAGAATAGAAGTTTTAATTATTGCAACATTGAAATTGGTGGCACTTTTGCTAGTTTCTTTGAAACATTTAGAAAATAACTTTTTCTAACAAAGTCAATGTCATGAAATTTTAAAGGGACCATTCAAATCCTTTACAAACAACCATTTCTACCAGCATACTATAAAATATAAAATATGTATATACAAAAAGATTTTACCAGTACGCCTTTATATATACAGGATTTGCACGCATAATTAACGTCTTTAACTTACAATTGTGTAATTGTTCCTCTCAATTACTTATTACTGAATATACCTATTTAGGTATTTCAATTTCCAACCGTTTTACCTAGAATCTTACAAGAAAGCATTTCTTAGTATAAAATTAGGTATTATATTATTGTAATTTATTTTAATTGCAAAAGCATGCTATGCTAAATAGTGTTATTGGATGATCCTTGTGTATTACAGTGTGAACACCAACAGAGTGTTACAAATTATTTTAACCAAGAGGTAGATTGATGCAAATACAAAATTTTTTGGAAAATTACCTGCGTCACAAGAACCAGTAATGTTGAGATTGTATGTAAACAATTCACAGTTGTAAGCATACGTGACTTTCATCTGTGAGACGAAATAATATTATTATGTTTCATTCATCTTCAAAACATGAATGGAGAATGGAGCAAGTACGCAAGCAAAATCAAAGTTGAATTACAACACTTTTTTTATATGAGCGAGTATAAGTCGTAAAATACAATCGTATTCCATATCATGCTTCCTACTGTACTTGGGCTTCTTAGCCCAATACAACCAAATAATCTCTATAGGGTCATATTCCATTTCCAATACACATTCTGCTATTATATGCGTGTTGACGTAAACGTAATTTGTATCTGCAGATGTTTTCATTTCCCTTCCTGCACCTTGTGATAATGAATGATGGTGTATGCTATTCGGAATTTGACACTTCATACGTAAGAAGTAACATTATGTGAGAAAATGGGCTTAGTTCTATGCATCGGTGGATTACTGATTACTTTTCATCTCACACCAACTAATCTTAGTATCTGGTAGAGTTATAACTAAATCTGCGGTATATGATAAATGAGAAAAGAGCAAATAAATGATATCATTTTGGCTTACACATTTAGTTAATTTAAGTAATACGTACGTCCATTCATACTTGATGTTAGTACCTACTACCTAGTGTACCTAGTACATTAGTATATTTAATATAAAAGCTTAAAACCAGAGGAAAGGCGAGCATTCACTCTTTCTCTTCAGTTTGAGCAAGTACACAACACTGGGAGAGTTTTTTAAACGAAGTATCTTTCGAAAGTGGTTTCAACTACCAATATTATCACGCATACCTACATAATATATTATGTGCGTCAACTGTTTGGATTTACCGTTAAATTCTTAGCAACACGAGGATAATTAAAAATAATCTACCACATATACCATTACCATTACCATTTGGTTTGTAAAAATTCTGTCAAACCGGAAAACATATACGATATATTGTGGTGCAAGCGAATAGTGCTACTGTACTATTTTTAAACACATAATTAAAGGCTGTTACTCTATGTACACTAAAGTGTTACACCATTTACAGTGATTGATATATAGTTGTCATTGTCAGTGTCACAAACATTTAGTTTTGACCAACAAGGTATTTCCTTCACTATGCTCTGGAAGAGCTATCAAGCAATTAATTTAAATTTCTCTGTTAAAATGAGACTATCTAAAAGTATTAGAAAGATAGACCAAGTAATAAGTATAACATTGTTCATGTTAATATGTGTGTTCCTAATTTCTTACGCGAATGCCAGACCTAATGGAGCTACACCAGAACCTGTAAGTTTAGTACCTGTCTTTAGTGTATATGAGATCATTTTAAGTTAAGAAATATTTTAAGTATAGGTATCCAAGGAATATTTCCGGGGGAATCGCCTATCTAATAATAATATGGTCATTGATTTATTACAGTGTTCCGCAAATGAAGTCGTATGTCAGTGGGATGGTTCAGATGGAGAATGCTGCAGTGGTTATTGCTATCAACAGGTTGGATGGCCTACTGGAAGGTGCAGACCTCAGTAAATCCTTGTAAAGCTAAAGACACATAGCTTCAATAAAGACTTCCAGTATCTATCAAGTACCTATAATATTATATTCATTTACAAACAAATACCAATGATATATAGATTTTATACATAACATTGTATTAACTTAACTAAGTCATTATTATTTTCGTTGTTAGTGACTAATTGTAAGATTGCACAATAGGTATATGTTAGAAACTTCCATTGTGAAATTGTGATATTACAGTTTAAGTGAACACCAATAAATTTCCACACTCGCTTTTAGTAAATGATTTATTAATCAAAAATATACTTAAATCCTGAATGTACTATACTTTCTTGCGTAGACAGTGATAAATTAACGCATCTTAATCATACTTATGTTTTATGTAGCCACGTGCAAAAAATCGCCTTCATAACAATTACCTTTAGTAGAACAGTTTTGTCAAATGGACGAATAGACTACCCCAATTTATTGTACCGTACTACCCAATAATATTAAAAAACATTTTGCTTAAAAAAAACACTTACTGTTAGTAAGTGTAGAAAATCACATGAGACATTATTTTGGATCTAAACCATAAAAATAAAAACGCTTTATTATGCATATTTATATGTATTTGACATAGATGCAACCTAAAAATAAAGACACTATAAATGATCATGTACAAACGTAAATCATGCAGTAACATAAATTCATACACCAATTACCAATGCATAATTATTAATTGTACTATATGTCCGTCTAATGTACATGCAGTTTAAAATTAAATGAAACATTTATTTATGATTTTTATACTTGCTCCAAATACCTACATACAAATTATAAAGATGCGAACTCATGTACACTGTACACTTTCTATGTAAAGTCTTCATAAATAGATTCAAAAAATTAAGTGGCCCGGTACCACCCACCCACCCATGTTCAACCAACGACCCGATACCGGATGTAGTCCCCACACAAACAATGCCGAATACAAACCAATGAATGATATATCCCATATCATACAAGTTTATACATAGTGTATAAACTCTAACCTACCTACCTACTAACTACCTACCTACCTATATAATTTAAACTAATTTTTAGCAAGAAGCGCGTATGCACATACATTACATTATA